>JADDON010000739.1:0-13040 GCA_017140175.1 Fusarium staphyleae | reverse complement strand
GGGCGTGTGTGTGTGTGAGAGAGCGGCTGCTGGGGTGACCACGTGACCTTCCGGTCGGGCTTATGTATGTATGTGTGTGTGAGAGAGTGGCTGCTAGGGTGTAGCTTCATATCTCTATCTATTGAGACGGGGGGTGGGTGCATAGCTTGAAAAATCGGATTTTGATGCCTCCAAAAGTGAAAAGAGCCACTTGTAGACATGGTCGCCCGTAGGTATTGCCGGGATATTTCTTATACTGAGAAGCGAAGCGCGAAATATCCGATGGAACTCTTGATGTCTATCTACATTTGCTGATCCTATCAGATTTCACTGGAAGTTACAGTTCTCTGTTCTCTCTGAGGCTGAGTAGTTCGATATCGGAAGATGGGAACCCCCAGCGGAAGGCTGGTAGTTCAATTTCCATAACTAAAGCGAGAGACATAAAGTTCCATCAGCTAGCCATATTCTCAGCCGTCTCTAAAACCTGTCGTTTCTAAACATATGCACCCGTCCTTCGTCCTTCTGCTACATCCAACCGACTCAGGTCGTGATAGCGATATCGGCACAGGTCAAGTACACCTGCGGAGTCTGAAATGAGTTCCATTTGAAAGACAAGAGCGTATGGTTTGAGATGTAGTCTGGAATCTTGATCTTCGCGGACACCGTGTATCCCCCGGCGATCGAAGTATAGCACGAATTCAACGGGGCATTGTCAACACCCCTACATCCCTTGCCATCGGAGTCTCCGTTGAAGCTCTTGCAGGTGAACCAATCGTTGCGGTAGCAAGGCTGGTCGGACGAGCAATCTGGACTGTATCCACAAGACTGGCCGTCAACGTCGGTGCACGGCAAAAGGCCAGCTTCGAAACAATCCTCAGCCGCTTGTTTCTCAGACTCGGTAGGGAGGTGATTGGGGTCTAAGAACTTGTCGACGATATCCTCATCCTGGCATATACGATAGGCAAACATGCCGCCGTGGTCACCGTTGTTGTCAACACACCACTGGACGTCGACAACCTGGCCTGGGGAATAGGTCATAACAGTCTCTTTACCCCAGTTCGGCCCAGGTTGGTTGTAGTCTACGCTTACACGAGCGTTGTAACCACATGGGCCGGATCTTCCGACTTTGGCAGCATCTAGGTCTGGCCAAGCGGTGACTGGCTCAAGAATAGCGCACTCTGGGCAAGTATCTGGCCCGGCCTGAACTGTGTAAGTGCAACGTATAGTGTTGTGAGATTAAGGTGGCTCTCACCTCAGCGTTGAGTCCGGTGCGACTCATGGGTTGACTTAGATAGCCATGTCCCCTGACCAGCGTAGATAGAGTGACGAATCGAATAAGCGCGAGGGTGAACATGATGGATCAGAATTCCTTATGAACGACTTGGGATTGAGTGAAGTATCCAGGCTGGACTTTCCAACCGCAATGAGACTGACGGCTTCTTATATACTTTTCTGGTATGGCACACTTCCATTCTTTGTTATAGGTCGAGACTCCTTGCGATCTGTGATTTCTCTATCCTAACAGCTGTTTTTCGTCTATTCTATCACTGCCCAACCATAAAGCTCGCCAAGCAGTACTTCAAAGTCTTGGAAGCCCTCAAGCTTCGGTCCTATTTTTCTTGCAGTGGACTCAAGATATTCCACCTATTGTCAAAAAGAGCGCTGCCTATGCATGGCTTATAGCGATGTTTTCGGGATGAAGCCCGGTGGTTATTACAGCCTTAATGGCTTAAATGGAAGACTAGAAGTATGTCACAGGTGTACCGAGCACGATTATTTGCTGCAGCTTCACTATTTGATGTCATAAACCTCTGATGGAGGGTTGTGTTGAATCTGCAACGGCCCGAATGCAACGCTGTCAGGGATGTTCTCCAGGATCGATGCGTTGTGAATCCCCAGTGTCGTGTCAATTCAGACTCCTTGGACTCATGTGTCAGGCGGAGACTCCGCCTTGGTGCTGGTACGTGAGGGAGACTCCACGAGTATATCTAGCCCCATGTGTTACATTGCTAGAAGTAGTTCTATAATGAGTATACACTCGCGACATAAGGAGGTGGTAGACCGAGGAGGATGAAGTCTGGTACAGACTACAGTCGTGGGCTGCAAGTTCACGTAGTAACCAGTTACGAGTCTATATACTAACATTGTAATCATATAACTTAGCTCACAGGACCCGAGCATAATCTTTATTCCCCGCAATCGACTTTGAGGCTTGGGTTAAGTATACGGAGTACGAAATATGCTGACACCTACTGGAAAGGCCATGTATTCAGACAACCTCGGCAATAACCATCTGAACCCCAGCATATCTCTCTTAGACAGTCAGTTAATGATGCGCATACCCCGCTCTTTGCGTATATTATAAACACTGAGACATAGGTCGGAGACATGTCGGTCTCTGCTGGGGTATTCGGCCCTCGTTCGCACCTCTAACCACATCTAGTTGCGGTTTGAAGCTCGGCCATGCAGCCCAGCGTGCTTACCGTCCCACCAGCATATGCATCAGAAACCCTGGTGTTAGCAGCAGTTGGCGGAAGTAGTGAGAGTGGTGACATCTTGATATACCCATACCAGCAAACTAGGCCTCGGCAAAAAGGCAAATGGACATCACTTTAAGCTCAGTGTGCGCGCAGAGTTTCATCATTCGTCGTAAGACAAGGTCTTGGTCTATTGGGGCTTGAATCCAGTTGTTCAATATGTACACCGCTCGCGGTAGATACACAATAAAGATGCCACCAGGGCACTATAAAAGACTACGAAAAGTCCACATTTCAATCCATGCCTACGCCAGAGGCAACCAAATTATCCACTCTAAACCTTCTGGACCTTAGGGCCTGGGATGGGGTAGCTGGTGAAAGCCTCGTACAGGTTGAAGAGGATACCGGGGTCGGTAGGAGTGTAGAACTTGGTGAAGTCATCACCAGACAACGAGCCGGAGCCGCTGCCGGTGACCTTGATGTTGATGCACTGGGGGTAAGACTGAGCACCATTCTCCTGGCCGGCGGAGTGGAGGGCGATAATCTCATGGCGGAGAACGTAGTTGCCAGGCTTGAGGTTGGCAGGGATGGTAACGTCCCAGGAGAAGCTGTCGCTCAGCAACTCGTCAGAAGCCCACTTTCCAGGGTTGGAGCCAGAGGCAAGACCCTTCTCGGCGATCTTGGCGAACTGAAGGCGAGTCTTGTCGATTTTGGCAAAGGTGCCATGGACGGGGGCGAGATAGTCAATAACGGGACCCTTATGAGAGTCAGGCCAGGTGTTCCAGGTCAGAGTAACGGTGTTGCCGGCAGCGACAGTAACGGCGTTGGACACAGGCTTGGCCTCCTTGTGGCAGATGATATCGGCAGAGGAGAAGGCATCGGGGGCGACGAAGCCGTTGTCCTGGTTGGCAGCGGCCCAGCCTACAGCGTTGGCCGGGGCGTTGGAAGGAATGCCACCGGTGTAGGTCTCGCCATCAGCGACGATCTTAGCAACATGACCGTGAGCGTTAACGCAGGAGGCCAGGATGGCAGTGAGGAAACTGGCGTAGACAGAAGAATGCATTGTGGATAAAAGAGTGGTATGTAGTAGAAAGTAAAGAATGGAAATGAACTGGTTGGATTGCCTGGGTTGCTATTAGAGTTTGGCTGTCATGGTCGGTTTATATATCTTACATAGCTGTGCTAAACTGGAGACTCCTCGACGGAAAAATTTTCGTTTGTCCAGCCTGGTTTACTCCTAGATTTTCGTAAGAAGCCTCATCCCGGTGATACTCAAGCTGCCAGAGTGCCCAATAGATGCCCTCAGATGATCGCATAGGATGACTTGGCTTACCCACCTAACAGGCGTCATCGAAGGATTTCTGATTAAGTCCAAACGGTACCTGTTTCAAGACCGTAACGCCGCGATTTATCTCCAAGGATTGTCGCGATCCAAGTCCTGTGTTAGCCAATCGCATCGTCTCACAGATGGATAGACGACCCGGGTCTCAAGGTCATATGTTTCTTCTCATGCGACTCTGCAGTTGAGAACCAACAGCGTATTTCTCCGCGTGTTTCTGGTATAAAGTGCGATCTGCATCGTTTGAATCCTGAAACACCGCGCGACATTATATGGATCTTCTTAGGTGGAGATTCTTCGTCGGATATTTAAAAGCACCAGTAATCTACGACGATACAGTTTGCATGAAGCCGAGCTTCTCGACAAGTGAAACATTGCCTAGTCGAGTTGCAATTGGGGCGGTCGCTTCAATGATCACTATTGCGAGCCGACATTACGAGGGAATAGTATCTCCGAATGATAACCATTCAGAGTTATTACTACGTTACTAGATTCAGCGTAAGCTATTCAATAACTTCATTGTTGTCCACTTTTGGTAACTGTGTCCTGGTGGTTTCCAGGAGGAGGCCTTATCAGATCAACATACAAGACTGACTCTAACCTTTTCACCTTCTCATTGGAAACGTTACCTATGAGGATCTGGCTCCTGTCCAAAACATCCACATTGATAAGTATGTTGTGAAATTTGTGACAAGGCCCAAGAAGACCCTAGACCAGAGGGAGAGTGAGGTTTTAATGCCGCATAATAGACAGCTACACTCAAATAACCGATTTAAGATCAAGCAGTCTCATAGACGGTGTTTGGGAAACAGTGTTTGAATACAAAGGAGTTTTTTTTTTCTTTTTTTCTCCTATTTTATATTAATCATTAATTCTTAGCTATCGTATGCTCGTTAACAACTAACGGGCGAAAAGAATGCGACTATTAAGATCCCGTTGGAGCAGAAGAACGTATGAGCAGACAAACTAGTAAGCAATGGAACATACAGAAACCTCGACCTATCTGAATATAGAAAAGTTAAGTCTCAATACCCTACTGTGAGCTTATCTTCAATAATTATTAGCATAGCCCTAACTAATTAAAAGCCGATGGCCTGGCTAGTTGATCACTTTCGTCAAAGCTAGGCCAAGTTCCGGATGACTTGTAACGTTCCTGAGAAATTATTAGCTTTTGCCTGCCTCTTGAGAGATACTCGTTAAACATGAGCGGACCAGAAACTAAAGGTACGACTTGTCTATGTTATATTAATAATTTAGTAGCTAGTGGAACCTAAGCTTTGAGGCACTTGTACTCGCTCGACGGGATCGGACTCAACTGCACGAAGGTGTAGTCGTCGTACCGATTATCGTCTTAAAGGTATAACTGAATTCCTCAGCATTAGCCAATCTCCAAAGTAAGCGATCCCCAAGGGGTAGGACCTGTGAGTAGTTGAGGGTTATGTCAGAATTGCGCACATCAGCTTTGTATATAAATGTGTTGTGAGGCAGAGGCGAGAAAACAAGTATTTACTGAGGGATCTGGAAATCATCACCGTAAGCCAATACCCGTGTGGCCATCATACCCGGAAACTTACATCATATCAGTATAGTAATAAATGATCAGAAAGGACGACACAGAGAGCAGAGATATTAGCAAAAGTTCACTAGTAGATGTAGATTTCAGTGAATAGAAGGCCCTAAGGCCTGAAGAAAACATTCTGACTTTGAAAAGGGGGGCTACCTGCAACTAGAGCGCTGAGTCTATGGAGCAGATGCATCAGCTTAGATCACGATGTTCGTTATCATGGATGTAGCTTGGTTTGAAAGGGCTCAAAAACATTATAGAAGGGATCGAATTTACCAGCTTTGATAACAGTAGAAAGCAGTACCGCATCAGTCAGCTTACCATGCACATGCTGGTGTATCAATTATTAGACTATTATTTACTATTTTATCCTTGATGTAGTTATATATGGAATTCAAATTCTGTAGTTTTCACACAGCCGGGTCATGGCGTCCTCTTTTCGACCCTGCAGGTTGGGGCGGGGATTCCGAATGCGTCGAGTGACAGTGTGGAAGGCCAGACCATTAGACTTGGTTTTGAACCAGGTTGAAAAGAGCTTAATGGTCAGCCAATGGTCCAATGCAACTGGTGACACCAGGGCCTTGAAAAAACTTTACTTTGGATACGATATGGAACAAGGCAAAGTCACAGAGAACCAGATGGTGTGTGATGCAGTAGCTTCGTCTTACCGAAGCCCACTCAGCAGTACTGTTTTACGAAAGAGTGCGCGGAGGGAAATACCAGAACATCCAGTTGACCGCTCAGAATATACTTAGTCTCCTCGAAGGTTCATGAGGTGAATCTATAAGGGCCGGTAGTGATCTTGTAAAACCCCGAAGTCACTTGAGTAGGGGAGTTGTTGGTCTTGGTTCGGGTGGAGTGGAAGTCGGCTGTTATTGCGTTCATGCCCTGGGGGACGCCAACGAACTCGTGACTGGCGCCCTTGAGGATGGAAAGAGGAGAAATCTTAGAAAACACTGCAAAACCAAGCCGTATGTAAGTGTAGTGATACTAACTAGACTCGGTCTCAAATGCTGTGGTATCAAGAGGGGCTCACTCAAATTGGGAGAAGGGTAGCTGACTTTTGCTTACTACTTGGAAGATACGATATTAAACATGGAAGCATAACAAGCTAGATTAGACTTGGGCTTATATACCTACACACAGCGGCAACAACCCTGAAAGTGCTCAGTGTATTCTCGGATTTGAGCTCTTGTTGCGCTTTTCGGCGTCAAGAAGATCTCGGCTGTTCCCCGTTGTCCAAGTCCCCAATATCACTACTTATTGATCCCCTGTCGTCTTTCGATCATCAGCCAAGGCATCAGCCACTGTAGACCATAGTGCTACCAAGAAACTTAGCTGTAGTTGAGCTAACCATGCTGCCGGGCTTTCGATGAATAACAATGAACTTTTCTGGCTGCAAAGTGTGATAGATAGAAATTGTATGCGTCCCCAAGCTGCAGGAAGAAACATTCGAGCCTTCCGGCATAGGGCGGTCCTTGAAATGCTTACCTAGTCACTAATCACGACATTCGAATATCACTATTCAGTGATCGATCAGAAACTGAGTAGCTGCGTGATTGCAGATGGCGATCAGACACAAGCCTGGCCACCCCAGCTGAAGCCGGTAAAGAAAAGCATATCGGAAGACAATCGTGCCTTCTATCTCCATGCAATTCACATTGCATCGTCGTAAGGAAGCAGCTAAAACGGCCCTAACGCCCTGGCGGGTTCCGTGCCGTGGTCTATGACTGCTTGCAGTACTTTAAGTCCCTTCTGCCAGAAGTGAGAAATGAAGTAGCAAACGTAAGATAGTTTAGCGGAATGGAACAACCTCCCTACCTCCCCATCTGAGAACTTAAGGTTTCTACTTCCGGTCATGTGACCCGGAGCTTTGCCCGGGCGCCGGTCCGGGCAAACGCGGTCGAGACGGCTTCGTCCCTAATAAGGCCGTTCCGGGCTATCGACCGTGTTGGAAACTATTTTTTATTTTCTTTCTTTTCCAAACAAACAAAGGTTTTAATAATGACATATTGATCGTTATAGGGTAGATCTATACTGTGTATTCATGTTGTCCTATTTGACTACGCTCTACTCAAATAGCAGCGGCGTCGAATTTATAACCTTTTTACGTTGAGGTTTACATACCATCTGTAAAGTCAAATGGCTGATCACCCAATCACTGAATACCCAGGCTAGTTAAGTGTGATTGAGCCAGCGTAATAAACCAACAAGTCATGCTGATCAGCTTCGGCTAGGATGGCTTTTATATCTACTGCTTCTCTGTCTTGTCTCTTTGCATCAAGACGTCTCAACCATGCATCCTAGACGATGAACCGGCAGATAATTAGCTTTGAGGACTGACGTGCTTGTATGCTGTCATGGCAGGAGAAAACTAGAAATGTCAGCGGAGAAGAGTGTCCTGACTTCGTGGTCTCATCGGCGTACAAAGAAGAAACGGGACGACGCCGTTCGATGACTTGTCTAGCTTCTACTCCATGCCAAAAGGCAGCAAGGAGAAGCTTGTAACTTCAAAGGGAGCGGGAAACTCCGCCAATGAGTGGCCGTAATGATAATTTCCGCCTCGTAAGACAAGCTCTGGAGCAGGCTGCGCATGGACCATTATTCTTCTGAGACGTCTGCTTAGCTAACGCTATTCCATTCAAGACACGAGACTGATCTAAAGATAGCTCATCCTAGTCGTCGACGCCAAGATTCTTTTATAAGCGGAGATATGGGGGCAGAATACGAGACAGGGGCCGGTTTCCGAATATAAACTAGAGCCACGGAGGGAAAAATGACACGGGAACCTTACTTATTGAGTTCTGGTGCGTATATAGGCGTTATTAATAAGACATATCCATGTCATTTAGGACTCGGGCTTTCCGTCTGAACCATATCTTGGCAAAGACAACAGGCCATTTGAGCATGGGGTAATCCTTGGACGAGCCGTTCTAGGCTGTGCATTTGCAGTCTTTACAAACCCGAGAGGGTCTTTCTTCTTGACCACGACATCAACACAGTGATTAAGTGAAGCGTTTTTGCCCAACCAAGGTTGTTCCTTTATCACACTGGCTACATATATACTCCCAGAAGTGTAACGTCACAGCCACCCTATCATTCATGTTACTATGATTGCCATCGATTCAAGACAACTTGGACATTTTAAAGAAGAAGTCAAAGCTATGACATCAACATCAACCCCACTGAGACTGGAAAGTTGGACAACGAGTCCAGATCACAATTTGTTCCACGCTCTTACAGTAACGACCGACGATGCGCTAAACCACGAGTTTAAGGTTTCATGGCCCTTGGAAGACGACAAAAACACGATGTCATATTCACCGAGTAACACTACTGTGCTCAGTATTCCAACATCAGAAGAGACGCGGAACACCCGGGAAAGTCGAGACACCGCCTTCTGGACCAACACACCAGCCAAAGACAATGACAAAACAACGGTCGACAAACGAGAGCTAGGAAACAATTCAAGACACAACGATCCTTCGGTTCAGAATGCAGTTAGGACAGACCTTTCCGCCTCAAGTTCCAGCGATCATCAGCCCCAGAACATAGAAAGTGTTCGGATCACGAAAAGTCCTGTCCACTCTCGCAAGCAGCCCACTGTTGATGATTCCGAAGAACGCCTTTCGCAGCATCTCCAGCCACTAGGCAAGATTATGACGGAAACCCAGTATGGAAAGTACGTTGAAGGGAAACGACTCAAGGACAGAAATGGGGCTGGCCAGCAGGCCCAGCTCAACGACGACGATCCCGACACAATAGACTACGACAGCGAGGATGGCGAGGAAGAGTCAAAGCGAAACATGAAGCAAAGAAAGAAACAAGAAGCTCACATGATCAACTACCGACAACATATGATGAAGACGACGGGCAATGCTACTGTATCGCTCCCTAATAGTAAGACTCGCACCAATTCAATATCAAGCATACGAAGTTCTCAGGCAAGCTTCTTCGACCGGGAGGACGACGATGACATTCCCCTCGCTATGCTTCGTGTACCGAGAGCCACTGGCCACCCTGGAAGTCGATTGGCTGGCGTGAGATCAGATTGCAACTTGCGAATGGCATTCCAGGACTCTGCCCAGAGGCCTGGCTCTGCACGGAGTAGGACGCCGGCGCATATATCGGGCTCGAGACTACCATCTTTTGCACGAAATCTTCCTCAAGATCCTTTCGCTGGCAGTGGTGGAGGTATTCCGGGCGGGGGTATGTGGCCTTCGCAGACCCAGCAGCCAATCCATCCTGGCGGACTGGTTGGATTGATTGCCAGTGAAGAGCGATCAAGGGCAATGCGACGTGGGAGTCCAAACCCTGGTGCCCATTATTTGTCTCCCATGTATGGAGCGCCAGGAGTACAGCAGCCATTATCACAAACACCTTGGCAGACAGCAAATCCTGGTTTCCACATACAGCCTCCAATGGCTCATCAGTCACCTCAAAACTTGCAGATGGCAATGAATTTCATGCAAATGGTACCTTCTATGTATCAGCAGAGTAATACTAGCTCCAGTCGGCTGCAACCACCCGAAGGGTATTTGAACACCGCCCAACCACAGAGCAACATGTATATGCAGCAGTACATGCCATTCAACCCTTCCTCAAATCTGCCACATCAGATGAATCCCCAACCCTATAATTCAGGATCAAACTATACAGGTTTGGCACCGCCTGGGCAGCAGTGTGGACCCATGATGTCAAGCCATAGGCCTGGCAAGACGTACACTCCTTCAACCGCGCCCACAGAACGAAGCAATGTTGGCCTCCCCAGTCGATATAGAGTCGTTTCGCGACCCATCAATCATAGAGCGCCAGAGGCTGGTACCTGAGCGATCGAGGGGAATGGAATTGTGGTTATACGGATGGAGCAGTTGCTGGAGGCGATATGGAAGATACAAGCCGAGGTAACTCAATGAAAAAAAAGATGCTCTTAAGATACAAATATCCACCATCAACAGCAGTCTACATTATCCAGCCATTCTGTCTTAGCCATGCTTCACACATTGATGGCCAGTTGGAAACAGGAAGACCCTCCGTGTCCAAAGCGAACCCATGAGGCGCGTCAGCAAAAATGTGAAGCTCAACAGAACCCCCACTCTTGGTCACAGCCTCGGCCAGACGGTATGCGTTAATGACGGGAACAACAGGGTCGTTGTTCGAGTAGACAATAAAGGTGGGTGGAGCGGGAGAAGCGAGCTGTGCATCTGGTTGTAAAGTGTCGTATAGAGCTTGCTTCTCTGCAGGCGGAAGAGGCGGTTTGTCCGCAACTATGGTTCGGCCAGCAGCATTCGTCGAGATTGGTCCATAACCCAAGATAGCGAATTGGGCTCGAGGGATCTCGGTGTCGGGCGAAGTCCACGCCTGCGGGTATTCTGCCAGAAGGGCAGCCCCGAGATGTCCACCAGACGAGAGGCCACACACTCCCAACCCCTCGGGCGCAAGCCCACTCTCAGACATAAGCTTGAAAGCGCGCCTTGCATCATCAAGAGGGGCTTGAGCACCAGTATCAGCGGTTGGAAATCGGTGTACAAGAACAAATGCATAGAACCCGAGACTGGCCAGCCACTTCGCAACCGCGATACCTTCACGGCCTACCATGAGCTGAACATAGCCGCCGCCTCCGAGAACAAGAACACCTCGTCCGTTGGCCTTTTGTGGGCGATAACCAAAGAGAAAGGGTCGGTCGACTTTGGTAACAACTGCGCTGTTCAGGTTGCCTCCCGGCGTGTCGAGTTCGAAGGCATCGTCCGGGGAACTCTCCTCCCACAAGGGCCACCACTGATCGGCTTCGAGAACCATGCTGTTCTGTATAGATATTAGGAAAGTATTTGAGGCAACGGGATGGAAGGTATTGGAAGTTTCAGTCTTTGGTCAAATGCGGAGAGTGAATCTTGGTTAGCAGTGGATCTCGTGGCAACATCAGCCCGAAGTCCCGAGCTGCTCCCACGCACTCTCGATCACAAACGTGCGATTTATGTTTTGTAGCTGGGGATATTCCTTAGAGTTTCATTTGATGTATACTACTAATTCTTCACCGCCAGTTTCTAGTCCTTATTGTGTATTGTGGTGAATGGTTTGGGATCCTGGGAAAGGTTAACCGCACCTTGAATGTGACGAACAATCGAATGAGGCCTCCTCGAAGATATCCGTTCCTGTTGTAAATGGATATGAGCAGCCGAGATATCAACCAATCAGCGGTTGCGTGGCCCAATGGCAAGGCGTCTGACTACGAATCAGAAGATTCCAGGTTCGACCCCTGGCGTGATCAATTCTTTTGCCCCATGGCGTTTAGCTGGGGGCGAACGTAGGGTATATCTCCTTTTTGGATGAGCTAAAAGCAAGTCTCCATGGCAATCCGTCACTTAAGGACCTACTGTATCAAACGAGGCTATAATATTGGGCTGTGGATAGGCCACAGAGTTTGGCTCACTTCGTAGTATCACAAAATGTGCCCATGCCTAGCAAGTGGTTACTACATTATTGTTCTGTTGCTATGCTATTCTGCACTAGACTCTAACAATAGCCGAGACTCATGTCCCTTAGCTGTCTTTATCACTATGCCTTATCGTCAGTGCCATCCGTTCCCGTCGTCGATGAGGTGCAGCTTACAGTATCGCTAACTCAAGGTCGCCTTGGATCTTGGCTTTAAGCTGTATCTCGACATCCAAGTCTAGATCCAGTTTGACGGATGGCGTACCGCCCTTACTTGTTTCTTTCTTATTCTGAGGCACAGGCTGTTGGTTTCTTGGCTTATCGGCTACTGCTCTGTGCTCTGCTCCAGACCGCTCCAGTTCTGAGTCGTCGGACAGCCTTTTCACTTGCTTGGAGTGTGGCTGGTTCTGATCAATAGAAGCACTGTCTAGTGTTGCCTCCGAGTGAGGCTTCCGCCCTTGAACCTCTGCTGACTGGGGTTGGGTATCAGATTTCTCCGACTGGGCCTCTTGTATGCTTCTGTGAGACATTCTGGTCTAGAAACGAGATGGAGATCTGAGCTCAAACAGAAGTATGATGCGCCAACTTTATGGTAAGTGAGAACAAAATGAAATAACCGAGAACAGCGATCTGGTTACAATTAGCTATACCTTATGATGGGTATTAGTAGCTCAGTAGAAATGACGCAACCGTTTCGTAATCTTGGCAGGGATCCTGGTACTTGCTTTGAGAGGCCGCCAGCGGTTCTGTCGCTTATCATTCCACCTCGGATGGATTTTGCCTTCTCATCGCGTCCTATCTTGTCAGGCTTTTGTAAGTTTCTGGCTGCTGACCGTATCACGGGATGTCTCATCATGGTCGATAATGTTATAGATGTACCTCAGTTAAAGATTAACGTAGTTTTCTCGGGATCTCATCAACATCGTGTACGTGTAGTATTGTAACTATCGCTCCCCTAGGGGGATATTCAGCACTGGCAGTTTCTTGACAGACTATACGCAACCCAAAGCATATTTCTTCAAAGAGACTGGCCGTAGTCCAGGTTGGAGACGCTGCATCAACCATGGAGCGTATGGTCTATGAACGGCTACAAACCCTCGATCTCCTGTAGGGCATTCTTGAGGGCGATCAGACGCTTTGCTTCACCCGTAATGACGAGACCACAGATAGGGGCATCGTGGCGCGTCTCTAGGGATTCACCCAGTAGCTACGTTTAGATTCACCGTTCATGTTGGAAGGTGGCTGCCTC
>JADDON010000732.1:0-14888 GCA_017140175.1 Fusarium staphyleae | reverse complement strand
GCCACCGAGGCCTAGGCCTACATGAGATATTAAGACGCAAATAAATGCTATAATAACAAATTCAGGGTCAGCTATGGTCCATCGCCGAATTCAGGCTCATCAGAGAAGGCCCATCGTATTCAACAGTCTTCTTAAGAGACATCTAAGGACCGGCTTAATGACGCCCTTTAATGACCACCAGAACAGTGCCTGGCTTCAGTAATATCTGGCGAAGACAAGAACAGACGTTGAGCTGTGAGATAGTGACTCGGCAAGCAATTCTTGGATTGTGAGAGCGCTGGTAATGATCTTATGGCGATGCTCTGATGGCCTCNNAAAGAGGGGAGGAAAAAATAGACTTCGAATATTAGAAGGCAAAAGTGAACGAGGGACTTTCAGCGAGGCCGTAGAGGAGAGGAGCTCTTTGACTGGAGGGAACTTAGAGGAATCCCTACGAAGGTGGATATCGTGATGATGCACCGCGACTTTCACCTGTTAGGAAGTGGGATGTTTGTCAGCCGCTTATCTCATGCTCTGTTTGATCATGGACTGGAAACAGTGGAGCGAAATGCTGGAGTTGCAAGGCAGGGAGGCAGCTTCCACCCTCATGACAGCAAATGTGGTAGGTCAACTGTCAACGCTGCGTACCAGTTCTGAAAGGACGTCGCTGACGGGGTAGAATTCGGGGTCATCGGGATCACGGATGAAGTCTGTTATACTTTATTAGTACCCAGGGGACAAGAACTACCTAACAAAGTTCCGACCGACTGGTCTTCACTGGTGGTAGAGCACTGGCAGTAAGGGGTGCCTCGTCACGGCCAGCTTTGACTCCTTGGCTAGGATATGGTGTTGGGATGGTGACACTCAGCAACAGCAGGGTGAGGGCGACCTCGAGGTCAAAGCAAGACATTTCCCAATCAGAGCCCGTGTTGTGGCGTATTGTAGAAGCCTTAATGGCCGGGTGCTTACATACTCATGCACTTAGACTGGCGCCTGGGGATGGATGGCGACCATCCTCAGGCTCAGGGCAGCGTCCATAGTATTGCCCACTGCGGTCCCATATACAAAGCACGAAGACTGCAAGTGCCATTCTACTCAGCTCTGAGATTGATCTTTGCATCTACTCAATAAAATACGACAGCCTAACTGCCATATTTACGTTAAAAGATAACTATTAATCGAGACTAACACACAAGGCAGACAAAACTACGTTCTCCATACGTAGCTTAATGCCTCCACCTTTTCCCTTTTCCCTTTTTCCCTTTCCCCTTTCCTAAAAGCATTTAGCCAAAAAAGCGAGGGAGAACAACCCTAGCCCCCTATCCAACAAGTCATCCGAGCTCCTCCAACGATTCACGCAGGTGTTCAAGGACCTTATGAACGGTATACCGAAAGCATATAGCGACCTAGGAAGCCTGATCAAGGATCATGACAGCACCATCAACCGCAGCTTTAGGAATACTACATAAACTCATCAATACCACAACGACTTCTCCTTCAGCCGAGAGTACTGCTACAGAGCAACGCGTCTTTAGCCTACCTATCTATAAGAAGGTATAAACTCTACGAATGACTATAAAAAAGGCTTTAGAGACCCAGTGGTGACGCAGTCACGTGTTAAGCTATGAGATAAGGGCATAAGCCTACGTCGAGAGCTCAGCGCGTCTCGTAGCCCGGGATATTCTTAATAAGGCTGATGCAGATATAGATATCAAGCTCAGTCCACCGAGCCAAGACCCTCTTCCGCATAATAAGGACTACATCATCCAACTACTGGAGCATCTGCAGCCATACAACCTCACGAAGGGCGTCAATTTAGAGCTTTCGCGTAGACAATCAGCAAGAGCATCCTACTCCAGGCGCTCGTGGTCTTCCTCTAATAGCTTTTTCTTTAACTCTTCAGAAACGGCCGCAGACATAGCAGCATTCGCGACTATTATAGCAGCCGCCGACCCCAAAGGCCTCGACGCAAGAGTGCATTCACATCAAATAGATTAAAAGACCCAAAGGTCCTTAGCATCAGCATTCAGGCCAAGTGTATCAAGCTCGATCACAGCCAAAAGCGAAGATAAGGTTCTTAATGGGCTAGTCCTCCCCACCGTCAGCAGATTTGATAGCTAATATTAGAGCCAACAATTTAGAGCCCACTGCAGATCGTTCCTAAGTATTTAAAGCTCATTACGAACTTTCCCAGTGCTACTAAGGCTTTAGCTTCCCTCAAGTCCATCGCAGAAATCGTCAGGCTCAAGTCAACCGATCGCAGTCATCATTCAATCGACTCCGTTCAGTATTATAATAGCAGAACACGTAGCGCTATGCAGCGATAACACCTCTAATACGCGAGATAATAAGGTCGATAAGGTCGGGGTTAGAGGGCGATTTTAACCCAGCATCTTATTCAGGCGAGTTATATTACCCTAGGGAACACCCCCCATCCCGCCATACTAGTATATCGACATTACGCAAGGAGGGTCTCAGCGTAGATACCGCAAGGACAGCGACAGCTCCTATACTTAGCGGGAGCGATACTCAAGTCTCCAACAGTATTAGTCATGGATGAGGCGGCAGCTTCTGTCGACTACGCAACGGATTAGAAGATTCAAGAGACTATTCAGGAACTCACGGGGATAATTCTTCCGCAGCTTAGTGAAACATCCTTTAGTATTCTGGTCAGGGCAACATAATCTTCCCACGCTTTCGTCATAGCTTTCTTCGACCCCATAACTAAGGAGCTCGACATCCCCACCATCAAGAAGCACGCCGTCTTCAGCTCCTCTCTCTCCACCGCTCAACTCCACGCTTCCACTTCCAAAGGCCTCACTTCTCCGGCACAGATAAAGAAGCCTACTCGCCATATTAGCACGTCGCACCCCCGCACCAGCTGCTCATAATCCAACTGGGTTCAAAAGGCGCAGATATGGCAAAGGAGAAAGGTTCCAAGAGAGTTACGGCACCTATGCTTAAGTAGGTAGTCGAGACAGACGAGCAGTGGGATCTTTTATACGATATAGTCATATTAAGAATAAAAAGGAAGGAAGTAAGTCTAAGGCTAAATAGGAGAGCTCTAGTGATGAGGAAATATCAGAAGAGCCTAAAAAGAGGGTACATAGTGGCAGGAAGAAGAAAGTGACGTGACAGGCTGAAAGTCGGTTATTTGGTATTATGGTCCTACTATAAGGGCTTAGAAAGGCTATTAGGATACGTTATAAATGATACAATAAAGATCAAACCAACGTTTAAATATAGTCGCATTCTCGGTCATATTCACCATAAAGCGGATATACTATCAATAGAAGGCTGTATATTATGACGACTTTAAAAGACGGTATGACTCTAGCTTCTTCCGGGCTTTATTCGCAACTCCTATATACGCTATTTCTTTATTAATACTGTTTCTTATAGCTTATACTGGTCAATAGCCATTTTTCATAATACCATCACTATTATTATTTACTAAAGACACTTTTCCATATTCTTCGTCATCTAGCAGATTCAATTCTCGCAGGCGAGAACTTAAGTCCTAGCAGACGCTCTTCCAGTCTCTATGTCTCTTAGATCTCCTATAAGGCTCTTTAAAAGTCCCATTCTATCTCCTTAGACTGCTTAAGGTTATAATAGAAGCGTGCCTGCGATCTCACTAAGCATAAGAAAACTTACTCGCGTCCCTAGAAGCGCCCCATTCCGACTTATAAGTACTACACCTATGGCTGGCCAACTGGAAAGAAGATAGATCGCCACCACAGCGACAAGCAGTCCAATACTCTCATCCAACTTCTAAGGTATACCTACCTATTCAGCACTACTGCCAGAGCGATGATCAAATTACGCAAGGGTTATCAGTTTTTCTAAGCAAAAGAGGCAAGCACATCGCTAGGGTTAGTCTACACTAAAGAAATTTCACGGTTATAGTCAAAGTTATTAAGGCAGCGCGGTCTAGCTCATCTCAACGCCCACAGATAACGGCGTTAGGGTCAAAGTGGGATAAATCGAACTTACCTAATTGGAATGTCTTCGGCTTTAGGTGATTCCAGCGACGCCAATACTAGGCCCAAAGGGGGCAGGTTTCGGGGCATTCTTTTTCGGTGCTTGGGCTCCTCCGTATGACTATTCATAGAGACATTAAAGGTTTAGCTAGGCTAGCTACTTCCGCTCGCAGCTGCGTCATCTGCTTCATCTGATACGGCCCTAGTGCAAGACAATCTGCAGGAAAGGTGAGAGGCCCACAGTGGTATTAGGGATACGGTCAGAGCGACGAATTACCCCATCTAGGCCAGGGAACACACCAAACTGTGGACACCAGCCGGCCAGAGACTGGGACTTATCACCCCTAAATACCCAAGAGTAAATAATATGAGATACTTACGCTCTGGCCCCGACTCCATCGCCATAGCTAACAAGGGTTTCAAATCATCGAAACCATCTTCTGGTATTTCTATAAAAAAGGAAAACAAGTCGCCGCCCTCTCTTTAGATTCAGCCAAATAGTTCCTTACCAACGATCATAACCTTCAAAGCCCACACTAGGCCGTATTATCGCCAACCGCTAACAGCATAAGTTCCAAAGAGAAAACAGATAAGACAAACCAGAAAGATAGGTCTCTTACAACCACAGCGACTAATAAGGAGCCTCAACCGTAGCCCTATGGTAGAATTTTCAAATTCGGTGGTGTATTCGAGCAGTCATTGCAAAATATCGCCATCTTTGCTGCTATTTGCTCTGGTGCAGGTATCGCCCTTCAGAACCTCATATTTGGAAAGTTCGTATCCGTAAAGACATCACTTAACGATCTCCACGACGACGCCGCAACACTCGCTCTTTATTTTGTTTACCTTGGCATCGGCCAATTCGTTATATCTTACGCCTACGACACGCTCATAATCTACACGGCTCGAATTACTCGAAACATTCGGCACGCATACCTCAAGGCCGTCCTTGGCTTGACTAAGAAGTCTGTCATGGGCAGGAACCCGAGGGAACGGAAGCCCCGCCTATTTTGCCCGATCTGGACTAAGGTCTGAGATCGATTTCCCGATCTAGTCCGGGGGCTAAGGTTCTGGCGCTATAATTGGCTCCGAAATGATAAGCATAAGAAGAGCGGGGGGCCTATGGAAGAAGGGTAAGAATCAATTGTATAATTAATAGCCACCTAGCCATTAGCTCACGGTGAACTTGTTGCGATCTCGCTACTCTCTCTATTCTATGTATTTGACCCTTATAAAGTCGCCGTCTTCCATCTCGGCACCGCGGTTCTATCGTAGCCCAAGCTTCTTCTGACGGCCGCTTAATACAAGACGACTTTATGAAAAGCTGGGCCTCCTATTCAAAGGCTTATCTCAGCATTTATCATTGCATTCATATTCCAATAGAAACTTACACTAATTTGCCTCTGCATTGTGCCCGCAACGCTGATTGTCAATGGAGCTGCGGCTGGCATTATGGCGGGCCACGAAACCAACATCTTAGAACTTCCTTCCTAAGCTAAGTGGTTCGCCGAAACATTCTATTAGGAGCACGCACGATTTATTCTTTTGCGATCCCTGACAGGCTGGTCAGCAAATTCAACGCGTATTTGATCGATAGCCACCACGTTAGTAATAGAATCTCGCCTCATTTTGGCACTCTGCTCGCAGCGGAGTATTGCATTATCTTTCTAGGCTATAGTCTGGCTTTCTGGTAAGGTATCCGGATGTTTTTTTAGAGGTGAGATAGACCAAACTAGGGAAATTTTCATATCAGTAGCTTTCGGATAGGTTAGCCAAGCTGCCTGCTAACCGCTAACTATTAAGTGTCCTACTCTCCGTTATTATCGCCGCACCAGCCTCATAATGCTTGCGCTATATGCTCGACTTTATGCAGGCGTCTATTACTGCAGCGAAACTCTTCGCTCTGATAGACATATCTAACCTACACCGGTGTTATAGTCCTTAATAACTACTTCGATACGTTTCCTGCCAGGAAAACTACTGCCCTAGTATAAGTTCACATTCCAACTGCATAGAAACATGTCTGACTGTATTTTATATCTGGTGTATAGGGCGAATCTAGATCCGGAAAGAGTACCATTATTGGTTTTCTTGAGCGTTAGTATAATTATGAGTCCAGTACAATCAAGTTAGATGGCTATGGAAATGATCAGCTGAACTTAAACTGGCTCCGCTGATGTTCGTTTAATGCAGCAAGAGCTTGTCCTTTTTAAGGAATTATCTTTGATAATATTCGGTATGGCCTAACTGGCTATAAATTAGAAAATACGCCAGTAGAAGAGCATATATACTATGTCGAGGAAGCTGCTAAGTTGGCATTTGCCTAGAAGTCTATTTGTAAGATCTTTGATCGTTATTATACCCAGATTGGTGAGAGTGGTGGCCTGTTTTCTGGTGGCCAGAAGCAGCGTATTGCTATTGCACGCAGTATTATTTCCCAGCCCAAAGTTCTCCTTCTTAATAAGGCTATAAACGCTCTTAATCCTAAAGCTGAAGGCATTATTCAAGAGGCACTTAATAAGGGTTCCGAGGGTCTCATAACAATCGTCATTACCAATAAGCTTACTACTATCCAGAAGGCCACCGTCATGGTAGACAGACGCATCGTCGAGTAAGGTACCCATAAATCGTTAATTATGTAGGGCAGTACATACCTATGCTCGACTCATGAAGATCCAGAACCTCGCAATCCCTGTCGATAACTCTGGAGGCGTCACTGAGCAATCTGGATTTTTTGATCATGCCCTATTATATATCGAACCGACGAGAATCTTGACTGAGCATGAAATCTCCTACCAAACCTATGTCGATTTAAGTAAGAATTCGGGTGGATATGATCAGCATGACTATAGCGGTGTTATCTCTGTTATCATTTGTATTGTTGGTCAGACGCCTGAATTGAGATTGGCATTTATTGTCGTTCTGATGGCGTGTATCGTAGCAGGTAAGTGGTCTTCTAGCTCTACCAGTATCCCTCAGTCACTAATATCTCACAGGCGCGACGTTTCCCGGCCTGGTTATTCTGATTGCCAGCATCATGAAGGTCTTTTCTCGCAGGGTCCGAGATGAAGGGTGAAGGCAACTTTTGCGACAAAATTTTCTTCGTCTTTATATGCGGCTGTTTCGCTGCCTACTTCACTCTGGGATACGCCACAAACTGTATTGCTCGCGCGTTGAGTTACTAATACCGTAAATCCATTCTTGAGAACATCCTTCAATAGAATTTGTAGTTCTTGGATCGAGAAGAGAATACTACTAGAGCACTGATCAGCTAGATAGACTTAAACCTATAGGCTGTCCTTAAACTCATGGGCTATTATATTGGCCTTATTCTTATTGCTGTCTTTAATATCACTGCCTGCAGTATCCTAGCTATTGTATATAGCTGGAGACTTGGTTTCGTCGTTATATGCAGTGGCCTTCCTCCTTTAGCTATTACTGCTTATCTAAAAGTCCGATTCAATGCTAAATTGGACCGCGAGACGTCTAGGCTCCTGTCACTGAGTTCTTCCGTAGCTTCTGAAGCAATAAATTTCATCCGTATAGTTTCGTCTCTTGCCGTCGAGGAGTCAGTGCTGTCTTGATAATCATATGAGCTCGACTCTGCCTTGGCTGGCTTTAAGCGACCTATACTCACTATAATGATATTTTTAGCCTTTATATAGTCTCTCGAATACTGGTTTATAGCCCTTAGCTTTTGGTATGGCTGTTAGCTTTTATCATTTGAAGAGATTAGCTTATATGCTTTTTTTGTCGCCTTTTTAGGTGTCTTCTTCTCTAAACAATCGGTTGCACAACTTTTCCAACATTCGACCAGTGCTACCAAAGGTATAAATGTCGCAAACTATATCTTCTGGCTTCAGGACCTTAAGCCATCTATACGTAAAACGGGTAAGAACCTTAGAAATGGTCCTAGATCTGTCTATATAGTAAATATGCGTGATATGCGATTCTCTTATCCGCTTCGACCTAACGTTAGCATCCTTAAAGGCATTAATATTAATGTAAGTGGCATAACTTACTACTCTGTTCTTCTGGCTCATATCTTCTCCGCAGATCAAGAAGGGCGAGCCAGTTTATTGCCTTTATTAGAGCATCTGGTTGCGGTAAATCTATAATGTTTGCTTTGCTTGAATGGTTCTATAACCCTGTAACCGGCTCTATCGATACTGACTCGGCCAGTTTGACTTCTCTTAATCCTTGACTATATCGTTGCATTTTGGTACTCATTTAATAGGAACCAGTATTACTTTAAGGCTCGATCCGTGTGAATATTGCGCTGGGTATCTATACCTCGTCCGACGACACTATTTCCTCGAGTGGCGTGGTAACGACCAGCAACAAGAAGATCGAGTCGGGGTTGCGAGCTGCCAATGGATGGGACTTTGTGTAGTCTCTTCCTGAGGGCCTCTCCACTTCTGCTGGTTTTAATGGTTCGCAGCTGTCCGGTGGCCAGCAATAACGTATTGCTACTGCCTGTGTACTTATTGGTAATCTAAAGGTGCTGGGTTTTGATGAGGCAATAAGCGCACTTGATAGAAAGTGAGAAGATTATATAGGGTGCGTTATCTGAGGGTACAAAGGATAGTGAGAGAATCACGACTGCTACTGCTCACCGGCTTAGCATAGATAAGGATGCGGATGTGATTTGCGTCGTCTACGCTGGGAAGATCACGGAAGTTAGAATGCATTAAGAGTTAATTGCATAAGGTAGCAGTATGTATCGCAAAATGTGTGAGGCGCAGGCTTTCCATTAGTATATATAATTATCGAGCTTGTAAGAATGGATGATAGCCGTATTAGAGAGACCACCCCAGCATATTGCCTAAGTCCATAGTCCTCGCGCATAACATCTGATGTTATTAAAGCCGCACTGATTGGTTCTATCAGAATGTTCCCCACGCCCTATAGAAACATAAAGATTGCATATATCGCCAAAATGGTGGATGAATGGTCACTTACTGCCCGCTGCATCGCAACTCGCAGTGTTCCGAAGCCTAAGCCGCAGAAGCCGTAGACGATAGCAAAAAGAACCAATAGTACTTAAGACTTGCCAAACCTCCATAAGGGCAAAGCTGCCACTCCCGCCGTGAGATAGGCCAGATATACGCAGGGTAGGAGGGAAACCCAGTCCATGCACATCTGTTGAATCCTCTCCTCATATACTTGAACTTAAAATCTCGAACGTATTAATGATTTCCTTACGGCACTGCTGGTCTTTGACTTCTACCAGCCAAAGTTCCGGCCCCATCGTTTTCACTTCAATAAAGCTTACTTGTTTCAGGTGTAGCAGACCGGTGATGGAACTACCCTCTAGTGACGACCCCATTTGTGTGCTATGAATTCAAGGTAGTTGGTTTGTTACCAGTGTTTTCTTGCCTACTAAATATCGGAAATTTCAAATGTTGAATTGATACATGACCTAAGTAGTAAATCGATTCTTTGAGTTATGGAATAGGCACATTGCGTAGTAGCTATTATTCTCCGCAGACTACCTGCCCCTAGGTTATTATACTACCAAAGTGCAGTTACTCGTCTACTCACGCCCAAAGGCTTTTCTCCCTATATGCTCAAGCTAGTACCTCTTAAGATAATCTACATACTTAGGGCGTTCACTGCCACATTTGAGTTTAAACTCCACCAGTCGCTTTTCAAACGTCTGATCACAAACCAGGGACCGACATACAGGGAACCTACGGCACTCGATGGCATAGCGGAGCAGAGCTGGGGTTTAACTTTTGCCACTCGATGGTGTTGGTGAATCTGTTGATACTCATTCTATCCATTCTAGTCTGAATAGAGTAACGTTAGAATGTTCACGCTGTTTACAAGAGTATAGTGGGTCATTTGTTACGGAAACAGCCGAGGAGCTATCTCGATGTATGTCTTTGGGCCGCTGCAGCAGAAATAGTACTCCGTACCTTGGTATTATTTACACCCCTGCCTTGCCAAGTCCTGGGCAACCACTGACATTGATCAACCAATAATTAGTTACCAAGACGGCAACTCGGCGATGCAGGTACACCCATCACTTTATAACTTAAAGGCCTGCTGCCCTGTTCAAAACCTAGATTCTCTGCCTGTAAGAACCCGCTCAAGACTTTGTATTCCTTTCAATTGCATCTTCTTTTGCGCAACTCTCAATATCTACATTTCGAATATGCGTTTCCCCCCACTCTGCCTCGCCCCCCTGGTCTGTCCGTTCCTCCTCTTCTATGGAGTGACTGCGTAAAACATCAAAGGGTTCCCATGGTGCCTTGCAAATTGATCTCGTACTTCCATGTAATGAGACATAGCCCATCGACTTCTCCTACCGCAACCCTGGTTTCATTGGCGGCATTATCTTCACCAATAAGGGCCTCTCTAAGCAGGTCGATCTTATCGCCGCAACCAGCAATAAGAACTACTCGTTTCCTGCTGGAGTCGCTATTTATATTCCAAATACCATATGGACTCCTTACCTACATAGTGAATACGAACTAGAAGTCTGCCTGATTGTTGCATCGCCCCAAATCAAGGCAGATAGCTGTCAAGTCACGCTAGATCATTCAACTGCTTCAAGCATTCACGCGTCGATGACTTCTTCGGTGTGCAGCGGCATTTGAGAGACCAACAGACCTAAAGAAGTCAACTATGACTCTCTCAGAGAGGTAGACAGCACAGCACTGCAAACCGTTGCAGAGGGGACAACTTGTTTGGCGTTCGTGTTGGGAGGTTTTGCCTATATGTATAATTCTTTGTAAACTTTATATGATATAACTTGAACCTGACGTAGGTATTTAAATGATTAGGAAACCTTACTAGATTTGAGTTATTGTTGTTATTGGTCTGTATAGCGATACCTCTGATTAATATTTCTGCGGACTTTATTGAAAAAGCTGAATCTCTTTTTGAAGGTGCTACCGTACTTAATAGAGAATATAGGTAGATAACATTAGCTGATAAGCCATTCAGATTATGTATCATAAAGAACCAGAAGACACAGTGTTGCTCGATTTCATCAGAGAGCTAGAATCATAAGTCTTGATAACTATGATGGGTTGGATTAAGTCCCTAATAGGATAAGAGGGCCTACCATAATATATAGAGATTAAACTCATCTATTTCTAACCATTGGTCACCCTGAAGTTTTCGTGGTGAAAACTCCGCAGTATTAAGTATAGAGTATGGCTCTTTAACCTTTTTCTGATCTGAGGCTTAGCTAAATAGGTAGCTCCTAACATCTCCTACAGCAGCCTATACTTTAACTATTTTACCCACTTATCGAGGCTATCACATCGCCAAGCAACTAAGACTTGACTCTCGTCATAGCCCCATGATGTGGAACTAATATGCTAGAGAAAGGTATAGTCCAGTTTTCTTTCATAATTAGAAAATCGCTCCGCATATTTAAATATGACACTCTCTTATCTATTCGTGCCTCTGTGCTTAGTCACTTATTCTCTTCTTTTTCGGCCTCGTCTATTCTTTCTACCCTATTTTCTAACTATTCCATTCACTCTACCGTCAAAACTTCTTTTTCCACTGCTTCACTCTCTACTCGCTGTATTTGATCGTGTTAGCTCCAACATGACTTGCGGTAACACTTGGGATCACTAGCATTTTAATGACTGCAGGGCTTGAAAGTAGAATTGGAGCCAGCCCATTCGCCAACACTGATGCTTGCACGGAACAGTACAGTTTTTCCGGATCAAATCTTAGTAACTAATGCGTATATTCGGAGCTGAAGTAACTCAGGCACTGCTAAGAAGCTGTGTTCTATGCGATTTATATGTACGATGCTGTCGATAATGATTCGACTGGCTATCGTAGCTATGGCTGCACATCTTGTGGCTCAGACTTTTCTCGGCTATCAAACTCCACAACTATGAAAGCAAGGTCTTTTGCTGTTGACGCTAGTTACGAGATTGGTTGGTGGGATAAGGGCTTAGGCCTCGCGCCTTCAGGAATCCGTTCTCTCACTAAACAGGCCCGCGGCTACCTGACCCATCGGCACAGGGCTACGGAAAGACCTATTATTCTGTTCGCTTAGTCTGGATAAGCTACTATCGGTCTCTATGTCGGTTAAGACCTCTAGAACTAAGTTATTGGCTCCTCTGCTTTGAAGGTATTCGAGGACAATTTCTCTAACTTTATAGTCATAGTACAGTGGCTGTTTATATAATACTCTAGGCGCAATGCGGGTGGTGTATATTTATTCGGGCTGACAGTGGTAAGTAATAGACCATTTGGAGTTGCTATGGCTATATTTTTGAAGAGAGCGATAACTGCTCCAGCATTGCGGTTGAGAACGGCCTGAAAATTGAGGATCTCGAAAAGTTTAACGAAAAGGCTGGGCTGGGCATAAGCGCCTATTCTATAAAGCCGTCATTTGCTTGAGTGAGGGTTCACCCCCCTTCCCTGAGCCTGTCGCCAACGCCCAATGCGGTCCGCAGAGGCCATAGACTAAGAGACCCAAGGATGGTATCGATCTCCATGATCTTAGTCTATGTCCTCTAAATTCCTGCTGCAGCATTTGGGGGCAGTGTGGAATTGCCAAGGAGTTCTGCACAAACACTAATACTGGATCCCCTAGAACAGTTAAGGAGGGCACTTATGGTTGTGTTTCTAACTGTGGCACCAATATTGTCTGGGGCGGTGGTGATGAGTCAATACGCATTAAGTAATTTCAGGGCCAGGAACTGGGCCGTAAGTGTCTTCTCATTGATGTCTCTGAGATCCACAGGTCAAAGTACACGCCTATACGCTTTGCGTCTCGTAGGCGACATGCTCTCTCAATACCAGTTCCGAGGATTTAAGCGTTTCAGGAACGTCGAAGATTCCACCTTTCGGCGGCTAGAACTTCTCTGCTAACCCTCCTAACTAAGAAATCTTCTGTAAGGGTATCAGACCTGCCAAATATCTCACCATGGCTATCAAGATGGCAAACTTTATTATGCTCAATAGCTTGGACGGTATTGATATCGACTAGGAGTACCATAGAGCTCCTGACTTCTCTGGCATCCTGATAGCAGACGAAAGAGGGTTATATGAGAGTGTTGGCTTGAGATGACGGATATCACTGTCGCTCCAGATGGCATGTTACGCCAAAGTATAGCTATCAATAGAGCTATTGCTAAGCCTACTCTTCTTACGGGAAGGGCGGCATAGTACTATTCGTATTACTAACTCACTGAGCATACCTTTGAACGGGGCCAGTATGCATTAAGTTGGATTACAATAAAGGCAGAGTCCGCAGATCAAATATTGAAGATGTGAGTTTAATATAGCTTGCTATATAGTTACGAACTATATAGTGTTTAGACATCCACGTTATCACAAGCACGCACATCAAGAATACTGCTGCTATACTTCCAGCCCGTCCTTACTTAATCCAAACATCCTGTTCCAAGAGATATTCTTATCAGGGATCTTACGTATGACTTCAAGCCTCGATCTAGCGGCTTAGTATCTCGAATTCGGCGGGCACGGCGTCGGCACCAGCGCCGGTGTTGGCAATTTTCTCCTTTGGGCGGGGGGGTAAAGTCAGCATCAAGTCCAGGTGCCATACATATCATCACGTCTCGTATAGGGTTGCAGCCAAAACTCACCAACTCCTGCACCTTCTCATCCGTCAGGCCGGCAATATTGTACTCGGTGCCATCCGCAAGACCAAGCGTGTTGGGCTTGACGCTGGCTTCACATTTTCCGCCACCGGGCTGCTCAGCAGGGCACGACTCGTCGTCGGCGCGCTTACGGCCAACAAACCAGTAGCTGCCTCCTGTGCGGTCGCCGCGCGACGAGTAAACCATGCATATGTCTGTATTACCGTTCGAGTCTTGCTGGTTTGCGAGATATGTGCAGCCGCCGCCCGTGTTAGCCTGGCCGCGGATGCGCCAGCTGCTTGGGATCTGTTGACACCCGTTAGTTCCGCTGATAGATTTGTAAGACAAAGAAAAGACGTTGTACGCACAGCATTCACAGAAACGCTTAACCTGCCACTGCTTGCTGAGTTGCTGAATACGCAGCATACGTTGGGGTTGATACCCACGCAGGCTACCCAACTCCCGTCGCAGCCAGTATTACTGTGAGCCCTGATATCGACGGCCGACGCAGTGGCGGCGAGGGTCAGAAGGAGCGCGGAGAAGTACATATTTGATGTGCGTAGTCGTGGTGTTTGGTGCAATTCTGTCAAGTCAAGTTGGAAAGGCGAGGCAGGAGCTGGTGGTAATTAAGGAAGCAAATAGAACCGTTCTAGAGGAGGAAGCACCTGCCTTTATATCATTTCCTGACCAGGTTACCCATCCTATGACCGCTCATATTCTGGACTACAGAAATAGTCGTCGATACCGTATCGGTGTTGTGATGCAGGAGCCGCTTATGCGCTGACTGACTACCATCCAGATGAGGCATCAGATACTGGCTAGACATGGTAGGTGGTATTGCCGGCAGATACTTGCAATACCACCTAAGAGCGCCACTAGTAGTACCACCCGAACTAAAGTTTCTTTGTACTCCGTAGCTTGCGGCACCTTTTCTCTTATACTGTATATTGGTTTTTCTTTACAACTAGCTAAAACTATCCTCTCATATTAATTGCGTGAGCCAGATTGCGATGCTACTTTTCTAGGCGATTTTCATTTCTTGGTCTAGTTCTCTTGAGATTAATCTTCCTCAGCTAATAAATATCATCCCTAACTACTATTTATTCATACACACAGTCTGATAAGAGCCTATTAAATATGGTAATATGGGATCCCCTCCTCCAACACTTACTTCTCATTTGACCGCTTCTCAGTCTTATTCCTTCCGCCAGCAAGTTCAGAATACCTGCCAATTTAGGCACCCATAACGTTTACGCCGAGGGACATCTCGTAGCATCTCTTTTCTGTCTACCTAGATGCATACAATGTGACATTATAGATGATAGATTATTAGCCTAAAAAC
>JADDON010000073.1:0-194886 GCA_017140175.1 Fusarium staphyleae | reverse complement strand
TCCGCCACCACCACCGCCTCCCCCTCGATAGCCTCCGCGGTAGTTTCCGGGAGGATACTGTTGCATGGGACCGGTAGGAGCGGCATAAGGAGGAGTATGAGATGGGTTTGAATGGTAATGTCCGGAGGGGCCATTAGGCGGGCCGTAATTACCACCTTGTGAGTACTGGGGGGGATATTGTCTGTCTCAAAGTTAGCATGAATTCTTCACAAGATAAATGGCATTGCTCACTGTTGGCCATTCCACCCGCCGCGGGATGTCCCATATGGTGACTGTGATGGTGAATTGTGGTAAGATCCTCCCTGTTGAGGTGATTGAGAATATGGGTCATTCCCATACTGGGCCTTTTGCGGATACATGGGATTGTAACCTCCTCGATGATTACCTCGAGACGTCATGTCTTCGTCAACGTCCGATCTTGAAGAATGGCGGCGACCGGGAGATCCTTCTCGAGATACCCGCTCTCGACTGGCGTGAGGGGATCGCGGCGGGGGCTGCCTTTTGCCTAACTGCCGCTCGGCATCCGAAGCTCGAGGATCGTCGCGAGATGCCGGGCCGAGTCGACGTGACGACGCTCGATTATCAGATGCTGGAGAGCGGCTTCGTGATCTTGGCCGAGGCTTGTCTGATCGGGGGCGAGTATCACGGTCTCCACGTCGGGACCCGGCGTCAGACTTTACTGCTGGGGATCTGGATCGTGAGCGACGTCTTGGACGAGCTGGTGTATCTGTGGCACGCGTTGGTGACTTGGGAGACCGTGCGTGGCGACGGGGCGATGGTTTGCGTCGCTCGCGCGAGGGGTACCGGTTGTTCTTCCTAGAAACCGATTCTGGGCTGTAGTCCCTTGTCCTTGCCCGTGGACTCCTATCTCTTCTTGATCTCTTTCGGTTCGAGCTGGTCCCAGATGGGCTTCTGCTACGATGCCGCTTGACTGCGACTGGTGAGTTGCGGCTGATTCGATCTCGACTCCGACTCCGAGTGCGACTCCGGCGACGTGACTTGTTGTCTTCGGAGTCACGATGGCGTTCCCTACCCGCTCGATAACGGGGAATTAGGTCGTCGATGTCGGGGGCCCGGCGCGAGGATTCGGACAATGGATAAGCAGCGCGATCACGACTGCGGTCGCGTGAATGGCGATGGCGGCGGGAGGAGTCAGGCTCTGGCCTGGTTGAAGGGCGATCGCGGGCTCGTAGGTCGGAAGCGTGGCGAGATTCGCGAGGCTCACGGGGAGATCTTGATCTTTGTGAGGGCTTCACGCCTCGCTCAGGTCGAGCCCGTTCTCCTAGATCGTCACGTTCCTGGTCGTCTCTCATGGCAGCATGTCGAGGTCGACGTGGAGGCTTCGGTGGGTGTTCCATGCTCAAGCTGGGCGTTGAGTTTTCAGCAGTTACTCGCACGTTAAATCGCCGTACCTTAGCCGACAGACCAGGGGATCACCTCCCGACCCGCTGCCAGCGACCGTGCAAATGTGGGCGCGAGTTGCGGGGAACAAGACGGGAGAGCCGACTTTGGCCAGATGCAGGCCTGGGATTGTGTCATCTGGTGAAGGTAAGAGGAAACTGTCAAAAATGGAATGCGAGGCTGGCACTTGCTCCATGCGAGTCTACCCCGTCCCCAAGCCTTGTTGATGTTGTTCGGGTGCCATCTGCCGGTAGTGGGTAACGCGCTGAGATGGCCAAACCGAGGCGTGAAACCTCGATTCGAGCCGTTGTGAGCCTGACGAGAGAGCCTTGTGCGTGCACTTGCAGGCCTTCCCTCTGTAGGCTCTCTTCTCCTGTGCCGCCGAGGTGCACTCTTGTCCATTTGCTTTCCGCAACCGACCTGAGTAGTGCGAAACTCAAGTCTTGAGGCGTGAGCTGGCTCCGAGATAGAATCGCCTGGGTTATTCCCAACGAATCCGCAGCAAAGGAACCAGCACCACCTCATTGCTGGCTCAAGAGAGCAAAGGTACTACATATGAATCCCTGCGGATGATTTACGACTGCGCATGCTTTCCTTTCCAACCTCCACTGATTGCCTGGTGGTTTCAGTCCACGAACCAAGTAAGACGGCGCACCTCAGCAGGGGCGCCCAAAGACGCATTCAAGCATGATGCAAGCTGGAGCTCAAGGACAGCTTCATAAGTGCCCACAGCCAACCCATGTCAGAAGTATTGCTCCTCAAAAGGCGTATTGAGCCACGGCTGTCATGCAAATAGCGGCACCATTCCCCCATAAATCGCCTGTCATTCTGTCGACGATAGAAAGGCTCTCAGGTCGCGTTCCTCAAACAATAAAAACCATCGAGCGGGCATGTCTGCCCAGAAGCAAGACGCCCCATAGCAAGCGAACAATTCCAAGCCAGTAATCGCAGGAGCCCAGGCTCACAGGAGTCTCAATATCAAGGTCTCTGCTGGGGCCTCTACAGCCAACCTCGAAGAATGCAGAGCAAAGCGTTGATTGTCAGAACATCTAAGGCGAGGTTGCCCCAGGGCAAGCAAGGCAAGTCCTGGGCGGGAGTTAGACGGTTATTACCAGTCAAAGGGTTGGCCGTGATAAAGGAAAGCAACGCCGCGCCAGGTGATAGTGGTCGCTTTGCCAGTGAGTATTGTCCATGATGTAGTGATATTTCGTAGTTTTTCTTCCGAATATCCATCCAAGGAACGTCCGTTATTTCAAGTAGTTCATGTTCGTTCCGAACCAAAGCAAATGTCAACTGTATGATCAAGTCGTAATTCTGGCATCGTTGCCTCAGAGTGGCTACTGACACTCGGATCGTCGGAAATGGTAGGCGGTAAATTGCGTCTCGATAAACGGGCGCATCATAGGTAAAAAGCGGAAGTTCTCTGCGTTGTCATTGTATCATGCCATTTCCTTCAACGTCGCTCATCGATGCGTATTACGGATGGCGGGTTGGAGTCATCTCATGGTGATCGAGGCTTGGGTGCAGAAAGATGGTTTGATCAAGGTTGTGCGAATCTGCGAGTCCCAGGAAAGAGCCGAAAGCGTCAAGGTCACGTGGAGTAAGTTTCACGTGGGGCTGTTTGGAAATGGCGGTCGCTTATTGGAGCTAGTTGATGTCGCTCCTCTCCAAAGTATTCAGGACGGATTTTGATAAAGAAATTACAAACTTGTTAATAGTAAGGGAGGGATTTGTACTATAACATAGTTATTTAGTATCTTTGAATGGTTCTCATAAGCTCTTGATTTCTGCCTGTATAGTGACTGGTTGCTTCCGCTGTTTTTGTTTCTGAGACTCGCACATGAAACGGAGTGGCCATAATGCTTCATAGTCGTATCTGCGATTGAGAATGCGAGCAGTGGAATAGTCGACACTCAGCTCGGTAAAGCTTCGTTATAACTCAGTAACTATCTTATTTAAGGGCAAAAACATACCACAAGGTCAGCTTAACTTCTAAGGATAAGAGACCTAGCCTTCCTTGCTTTAGGCTTTAGTTAATTCTTAGATGAGTAATTAATGCTGAACCGATTGTGTTTTCCTTCATCTGCAAGTCAGACCATTCGACATCATAAAGACGCCCATGATTCTTGCAGGCTCAAGGATCTATCTATCTACTTCGTCATCCATCCCACTAACGTGCCTCGGCTCGTCACTATTCTAACCCCACTTATCGACCATTATGGTCAGAGTTAATAACTTCGGGCTTGTCTTTACACCCGGCGAGCAAAGAAAAAAACAGCATGACTCGGAATTGGCGGTGCTGAGGATATCGAGTTTTTCTCGGGAGTAGCTAGTCTCAAAATAGGAATATCGACCGAACTGAGACCCCTTTGCCTCAAAGAAATGACGTGAAACCCGAGCTATGAGGTTGAACAACACATCCATTGGCTTGCGTTGTGCGATGAAAAAATGAGGACATAAATATTAATTACTCCGTACCTCAGTAGGCAAATTATTGCTATGGAGACCCACCCTCCTGTATTCAGAGGGGCGATTATTTAACTAGGATCTATTAATACCAAATCTTTCTTTGTTTCACCCCGGGATGCGGTGTAATCCTTCTTTTTTCCTCTCCGACGTAACGTTATATACGGAGTACGGGTCTTCGACACGGTCACCGCGAACAGCACAAAGCTATTATCTTTTCGCGCTATTCAGTCTCGTCACCAGCACAGGCAGATTCTTTCGCATACTGCACCAAGAACCGCCGCAATGGAGTGGCTCGGCCAAGCAGAAATTGATTTCACCCATGCGCCGTCTCCACGGACGGTGCGAGACAAGGACGGTCAAGAAATAGATCTCCTCACCATCTGTGAGAAAGCGACGCCGCCATGCCAACTGAACCCGCTGCTCTTCAACGGCCACCTGCAGACCATGTGGACAGCGACGAAACCCGCTGGACCCAAGATCTACTACAAGCGCAAGATCTTTGATGCCGACCACAAGACCTACCGGGGGACCTTTGCTGTTGACTTCGCTGTCGAGCCTTTCGAGCACGAGGATCCTGAGCTGTCACGACGCACGGCGTATTACACCAGCGAGGAGCTGGAAACCCTGGGATCTGACGACAACAAGCCCATGCTTGTAGTGCTGCACGGCCTTTCTGGCGGTTCTCATGAGATTTATCTGCGACACACCATTGCGCCCCTTATCGGCGAGGGCGGCTGGGAGGCCTGTGTCGTCAACTCACGGGGTTGCGCGCGGAGCAAAATCACCAGCGGCGTCTTGTACAATGCCCGAGCCACTCACGATTGTCGCCAGGTCGGGCTCTACAGAATCCTAGGAACTGAGACATTGCTAACGTGAACATAGACGGTGAAATGGCTCAAGGAAAAGTTTCCCAACCGGCCCTTGTTTGGCCTGGGATTTTCTCTCGGCGCCAACATCCTCACCAACGTAAGCTATGGACAAGTCTCGGCAATTTGAACCGTATTGCTCACACAATCTAGTATTGCGGTGAAGAGGGTTCAAGCTGCCTCCTTAAGGGCGCTGTTGTGTGTTCCAACCCTTTTAACCTAGAAGTCTCCAGCAAGATCCTTCAAAACAGCTACGTGGGCAGGGAGGTTTACCTTCGGATCATGGGAAGTGAGTAAAGTAAGACACGATACCCAGAGACTCACTAACGCCCAGCAGCCGCCCTAAAGGAGCTCGTAAGCACGCACAGAGAAGCGCTTGAGAAGTGGAGTAAGGTCGACGTCGACGCTGTTATGGAAATCACTTATCTCAACGAGTTTGACCGCTTGATCCAGTAAGATTTCCAGGGTCGCTTCGCTTCAGGATGTGAGACTGAACATGCTTAGGTGCCCTATCTGGGGATATCCCACTGAATACGCCTACTACCGAGATGCGTCGTCAACAGACGCGATTTTGTCTATCAAGATCCCTTTCCTGGCTATCAACTCCATCGATGATCCTGTAAGACAAGCACACGACTTCCCTCAAGAGCTTAGTTCTGACCTCTGCCAGATTGCCGTCAAGGAAGCAATTCCTTTCGAAGAGTTTCAGCAAAACCCAAACACCATTCTCCTGACAACCTCGCTGGGCGGCCACCTGTGCTGGTTTGAGTCTGGCGGTGGCCGATGGTTCCCCAAGCCGGTAAGCACTCTATTTAAGCTACAGTTGCTGCGGGACTAATCCTTTGCAGGTCGCCAATTTCTTGAACCACTTGGCCTTCAAGACCGACCTTGATAGCCTAAAGCCCCAGCAAGATTCCGATTCGGACCCGAGCGAGGGCCATCGCTATAACCCGATGCGACGCAAGATGGTGATTATTGAAGATTAAGCAACGAGGCCGAGTAAGGAGAAGCCTCAGTGAAATCTGCGTTGCGAGGTTCCCTGTTGATGTGTCGAGATTCCCGAATAGTCCTGTAGTATAGTATAAACACAACCATGTAGAGCCACTGATAGACGGCATAGAAAACACCACATAGTAATGAAAGCTGGTGCGCAATATCGCTCCATCGATTGATTGGATCTGCACCCGTAGGAACAGTCATGATTCAAATGCTGTGTTGGGTCTTTTTATACCGAATCCCCAGAATCCGCCAATCCAGCCTTGCCACCCAACTCCAAGCGCCAAACAATGTAACAACTCGGGAATGCTTTTCTTCTTTCTCTGGTCACCTCTAGCAGCATCATGCGAACGAAACCCGCTTCTTGGACTTGGACTTTGTGGCCTTGGTGCTCGCAGAGGTGAACTCCTTGATGCTGTCCTCCTCGCCGCCCTTGCGCTTCCGCTTCTTGCGCAGAGAGTCCTTGGTGTCTTCCAGCTTGGACTTCCTCTCCTCCTCCTTCTTTGCAGCCTCAACCTTGCGCGCCTCGCGGATCTCCTCCATCTGGCGCGCCTTGATCATCTTGGACTCGATCTGGCCGTTCTTTTCGGCCTGAACGAGGGAGAGAATCGTACTCATGCTTTCCTGTAAGACAAAAATAACGTTAGAAGTTGCTTCGCGACTTGGTATAGTGGCGCAGAAATGGCATACCGGGTCATCGGCAAAGACCTTTCCCTTCTTCTTTCCCTTGGGCTTGACGACGCCAATCGGGGTGATTGTGTTGAGCGAGGGGATGCCCAGCTGCTCATCTGTGTATGCGCGCTTCTTGGGGTTCTTGATCTTCTTGAGGAGGGCCTCGCGGCCTTTGTCCTTGATCTGCTTGGACGGCGGGGTGCCCTTTGGCTTCTTGGACTTGACGATGCCATCGGTGGGGGAACGCTTGGAGGCGGTTTTGCTGGAAGCGATGCCGGACTTTGCAGCCGCATGCTTGTTCTTGACCGTTTTTGTTCGTGCGACACCCATTGCGACGGGTTGGACGGAGACTCTGGGTATCGTTCTTTGCGACTCGAAGCTGGGAGTTGGAGCGGTGTTGAGCGGGTGAGCTTGACTAGATATTTTTTTTCTGGAGGCGATAAGACGATAAGGAAAGTATGCGGGAGCGAGCGGGGCCGAGTGGCTGGCGGTCGATGTGCTAAGCCACTGAGTCACCTAATGAACCGTCGTCTACAGAGTATGGGCAGAGTTGCTATTACATAGCAATCACTCCCAACTCCATGGATCGTGGTTAATGGCACGCCGGTAGAGAAAAGCACGTTTTTGAAAAAAGACTCTTTTATGACTTGGGTAATTTTTGAATGTTGAGTATCAACTCTATTTATCAAGATAAGTTTTGTTATATTTCTTGAAACCCTGCCCGGCTAGGTATACTTTCTTTCACATACATACACTCACAGCCTGGTGTAACTGATAGGTTAGTTAGTCGACTGTACTCCGTACGTCAACGTTCATACGATAAGTTACTTCGTTACAAGCTAATAAGATGTAGATTTTGGTTGCATCATGACCAGTTCATTCGTGGGGACAGGGTTCTCGGGTTTCACAACTCGGAGCCGGGCTTCGATACCGAGATCCCGCCCGAGTGCACAAGGTCCCGGCTCGTGCTTAGGTATGGTTCCTCTTGTCTTTCTGGGAGTACGAATAAAAGCATCAAGATATAATTATCCGTACTTTATCGGAGTTTTGGGTTCATGTATCAGGAGTGGTTTGATTTGACCTACGAGATCATGAACTAGATGCATGATATTGGATGATTAACTCCCAGCCCCTCCGTCACCACCTCCAGGGATAAATACAGACGTCAGTCGCAGATGACTTGCTTGGTTCATACCGTGAGGACGCTAGACCCTGTATTTCTTAAAACTGAGCTCTTCACGAGGTCTGTGAATCATGAATGCGTAACTTATATGTCGTTGCTTTTTCCGCTTATGCAGATCTCGTGTGACACGAGTGGAATCAAAACATCTTTCCAGAAGCCATGGGGCAACCTCGTCCGGGGGGTTGGGAAGGAGCCAGTGATCAGTGGGTGTGTCACCTTGTACGGATACGGAGTACTAAGGTACAGGCTGCTGCGACCACTTACAGCGGGGGTCTTCAGGGAACTGCGCGCCAGATTCCAGGGCTTCCGGCCTAGAAGAAGGCTGTCATCATGTAGTCTAAAAGTACTGATTTACCTGAACTAGAAGCGAATAGTACTACAGAGCTACATTCTTCTCTGCAGCTACGCGACAGGTGGTCCGCATTTCTTAGTACGTGCCCTGCCTGGGCTGTTAGAATTTCTTCCCTCCATCTTCCCTCTCAACTTCCCGAACCCAAAATTCCCCAAACGATATCAAAGATTGTCTTTTCGTAAAGCTCCAACAAACGCCGCCACCACCAACACTCGCCTTGTACACGACTTCGACTCTGCCTCGACCTCCCCGAATACCCCGATTCTATCTCTCGATAACATTGTTAAGCAATACGACTCAGCCAAACCAAGATATTGCCCTTCCGTTAATCATCGCCCCCCCCTCATCGACTTCGAGACCGTGTAACAAACCTCGAAGGCACCTCCACCACAAACTTCTACCGCGTTTCCCATACTTAACCGCAGTCCCAAAATCTTTTCTCCTTGAGCCATCGACGTCGTACACGCTTCATTCGTCTTTACTCTCTCCCTCTATCTCCGAGGCGTCTTTGATAGGCGACTTCCCCGCCCTACTTTAATTTGCAGGCAAACCTGTCCCATTCAGTCTTGATGGATAACCTCTGGACCCGCCGCACAAAGTAAGTTCTCTTGTCTCCAGCTTTGAAAGAACCACGCCAACATTCTGTTTCTCACTAGCTCCGGCAAGCTCTCCCTTTCAACACCCGGTCAAGGGTCCAGCGGTGATTCCTTCAGTCGCAATGCCTCCTCCAAGCGCCAAGGCGGCGGCGGCGACACTCCATCCTCGAGCAAACCGAATCCATTCGCGACTACACCCGGAAGCGCCCTGGTATCTCCCACCGCTGGCGCCTCCAGTGCCTTTGGCCTAGGTTCTGGAGCCTTTGCCTCCTTTGGTTCGGCTAAAACCCCAAAGACATCGGTCAACCCTTTCGACTCGGCTATGGGCACCGCGGTCGTAAAGCCTGGTCAGTCCAAGGACTCCACAAAGGCCCTGGGTAAGGCCCCTAGTATGGCTGCCATCTCAGAGAACAAACAAGCGGCGTCGTCGGCTTCTGTAGTGCATCCACTGAAAGAGGGCTGGACCTTCTGGTACCGGCCTCCTATCTCAAAGGCCCACGGCTTCATCGAGTACGAGCAGACCTTGCACGAAATCGCTAGTGTACGGACAGCGGAGGAATTTTGGGAGATTTACTCGCACCTCAAGCGCCCCTCGGCACTACCAGTTGTGTCGGACTACCACCTTTTCAAGAAGGATGTCCGTCCAATCTGGGAGGATGACGTGAACAAGAAGGGCGGCAAGTGGGTGGTGCGGATGAAGAAGGGCGTGGCTGATCGGTATTGGGAGGACCTGCTTCTTTCGCTCATCGGCGACCAGTTCGGTGATGCTAGCGAAGATGTCTGTGGTGCTGTGCTCAGCATGCGTAACGGAGAGGACATTTTGAGCATCTGGACTCGAACGGATGGTGGTCGTGTCATCAAGATTCGGTAGGTGCCCGTTATCACTTGTGCTATCCCTCGAATGCAGCTAACCGTGAAACAGCGAGACCATGAAGCATGTTCTCAACTTTCCCCCTAACACTCGCGTCGAGTTCAAGAGCCATGACTCCTCTATTCAGCAACGAACAGCCATTGAGGAGCAACGCCGCGAAAAGGCCAGCCAGCACCATCATGACAAGCGCCACACCGGTGGTGCATCGAAGCACATCTCCGACCAATCCCAGTCTTAGGAGGCTGTCTTTGACGGCCTCGCTCTTACCCACCTCACGCGACCTGTACTCTATTGTCTAGAGGACCCGCTCCATGATCGGGTTCTGACCGTCCACGTTGGTTGACCTTTGTTTTCAACTCCTTTTGTGTTATCTTGCCTTTTGCGATCATCATTTAGTCGGCGGTGTTGGAGAGTTTCTGTTGGTTTAGGGCTGCTCGTTACGTGTTCATGAGGATCAGGGTTAGGCGGGTTGGGACGACTGGATATGAGGAAAACGGCTGGGTACGACGGGCGAGATCAAGGTCTCGTCTATGGATGGTGTATTACTAGCTGCGTGCGGCCAAGCGTGGCTCGCCCAAAAGCGGGTTTCCAGCGAGAGCTACAATCACAGAGAGCGAGCTCTGAGGGCTATCCTTTTTTGCCCAAGACATCATACTTCCGGATCATGAAACCGTGATATTACATTGTGCTGCAGTATTTATGCGCTATTACTGGCGCTCGTCGTCATGATCCCGCCGCTTTACCCTTTCCCTTGGGCTCCCTTCTCCGTTCCCATATTTGTAGATATGCTTCACCCAGGTACAGCAGCTCGCTCTGCACCTTGTCCACGTAGAGATCCTGTGACACCACCCACTCTCCGGTCGCCTTATCCTTGAGCTGCACCTTCCACGTCTTGCGCTCCTCGCCGCTGTCGACGACGTCCTCGCGCACGCGCACCGCCTCGTGCACCACGTTTGCGACGAGGTCGTACCAGATGGGCTCACCGGGAGGCCATTCGCGTGGGTTGGGCTCGATGTAGGGTGACATGTCGAGATTGCGGGCGTCAAATGTGACGATGGTGGGGTTGCGCTCCGAGACGAACTTGTTCTGGGAGAAGCGCTTGACGTGGAATACGAGGTAGGGGGGCAGGGGGTGCATGAGGCGGTAGCGCTTGCGTTGGGCGTGGTGTTCCTGGGCGCTTTGGCCGTCGTACTTTGTGAGGATGGTGGTTAGAGGCACCTGTGGGATGATGTTCTTCTCGAGCTCGTCCTGGAACAGGGGCGCCGAGGGGAGGTCGAGGGTGAGAAGGAGGAAGCGAACAACGTCGACCTTTACGTCGGCGTCCTCGAAACGCAGGCGGTCGCTGGCGTCGGCACGCGCGGTGATGGCCTGCGACTCAACCTTCATCTTGCCCTGGAACGTGCGCTGCACCATGGAGCTGCCGGGCTTGGTCTTGCTGCCGCCGAGACCAAGGTGGAGGTTGTTGAGGAACCACGAGAGGAAGTCGACGGGGTCGGATTGCGCCGTAAGGGTGAAACGCTTGTTGGAGCGGAGGGAGATCTCCTGCAGGAGCTCGTGGGGGGAGACGTGGGCTTTGAATGCGCGTGGGTTCCAGATCTTGCGGACGAGGATACTACATCGCTTGACGAGCTCCGACTTTGTCGAGAAATCCTCGAGGAGAAAATAGTTACGCAGGGGCGCCACGTGCGCGAGCGCCTGCACCACAGCGTTGAAGTAGTCGTTCTCCTTGATGTTGTTCATGCCCACGAACCCAGGCGTGTACTCCTTTCCGTCCAGAGTGTAGCTTGACCTTTTCACGCGGTCCATCTCAATGACCTCCTTCTTAGAGTACCGCGGGTCCGAGACATACTTGATGTCGTCGAGGGCGCGGCTCTTGACCTCGTAGCCCTCGGGGAGCACGTAGACGCGCTGGGTCTCGAGGTTGATAAAGACGTGGTGATCCTCGTCGAGGGAGTGGAAGTAGGCGTGGGACTTGGGGCCGCGGCCCTGGAAGTACTTGCCGCAGACCAGACAGGCGTAGACGTTGATATTGGACAAGGAGATGGAACAGAGCTTTTCAAAGTCGAAATCGAGGATGCCGCGGTGGATGGTGTCGAGGTAGAGGTCGTCGTAGCCGTCTGTTGGTGCTGATTGTCGTATGGGTGCTGCGGAAGGGGGTTCGTCTTGGTCAAAATCGTCGTCGTCGTCGTCGTCGTCGTCGCGACCTATTCCCGGGGTCTCGCCATTGACTTGAGCTACTGCATCATCCCGAGAGATCTCATACTCCGCACCGTTCTCCCGAGGAGACTCGAAGTCGCCAAGTCGAGACTTCTTAGATGCCGGCGACGCGATGTCGGCGAGGTCTTCTAGGGCCTCTGACGCCTGGCGCTTGGCCATTGTGTGGAGGGTGCAAGTCGAGTATTGATAGGATGATCGATATAGCTGATCAGTATCGAGGTCTCTAATTACACTGGCGGCTGGTTTTGCGGTTTGGAAGCTCGTCGAGATTTTGATGTCGCGGATTGAAAGATGGGGGATGGAGAAAATTGGTGGAGCTTCCGAAGCTCAGGCTGCAGTATGATGGGCCCGCTAAAGTCGCATCTCAAGTTAACTCAACACCACGACATTATCACCAATTTAGCTATTTTTTGTAGCTGAGTCGTGATCAACCACGAGTAGTATAGAATCGTTATTTGTCAAGTCTCTCATAGGTAAGAATCATACTAATACGCTCAATTATCACTTAGAGTGGAGGTATGCTTCGGTCTTGGGTTACAGATAAAGGCATCGGAGAAACTTGTCTATGAGTTGATAATGCGTCAAATAGCTGGTACTAAAATTGAACACTGCAATTTTATCTATGTCCTTATACTCCAAGTACGTGTAAATGTAACATTATACAGTAAACAAAACGACTCCGCCAGAAACCGTAGCCTTTCCGATTATCCAGCCATGACAACATCAGTCTGCACATCGCCCGTCTCCTTCATCAGCACATCTTCATCTAGTATGGGCGCGAGATCATCCATCTCCTGCAGGGTATATTCCACCAGATAACTCTCATCCACCAGCTCTTCGGTACGCTTGTAGTGCCTCTCAGTGTAGACCCTGATGGCGTGCAACACCTCCTTGAGGCTCTTTTGCCCCTTGGCCCCCTTGACCGAGAGGTTTGAGAACTTGGACGCGGGATAACTGCGGATAAGCGTCCACAGGATCCTCTGGGCTATCGGCGCTGTTCGTGCATTTGTGTTCCAGTCTCGTAGCCTCAGTAGGAGGAGGAAGATCTGCTCATCGGACAAGCTGCCCAGCACTTCGTCCACTGCTCTCAGGCCGCTCAAACTTCCCTTGTCAGGGTTGTTTGTTGTGATAACCGACGTGAACAGGCTGAGAAGTCGGCCTGGGTGATTAAGCTGCAAGGCAAGCGTGATGGCCTCTCGGAACGAACCCGCGTGGATATGGTTCTCAAGCTCTTGCTCCTGCTCAATCATCTTCAACGCAGCTTGTGATGCCGCTGCTTGAGTCTCAGACGAAGTATCCTTCCAGAACGTAACCGTCGAGTCTCCGCTGCCAGACACGATAGTGTTGTTCTCCGGATGAACAGCAACAGCCCAAACGCGGTCCTCGTGGTTGTCGAGCGTACATTCCGTCTCGCCCGAGTTGGCGTCCCAAACCTTGACAAGACCGTCACCACCGGCGCTGGTGAACTGAACGCGCTTCTTCGACTGTTCCTGGCTGGAAGACATGTTGAGCCATGCAACCTTCAAGACACTGTTGGAATGTCCTTCAAATGTCCTGACGCAGGTATAATTGGCAAGGTTCCAGAGCTTGATAGTCTTATCACCGCTGCCCGTGAGGACAACGCCTTTTCCGGTAACAGGGCCATCTTCGCCTTGAATAGCTGGCATCTGCGCGGGACCAAACTGAACCGTCCAGACACCTCGCTTGTGGCCGCGGAGGATACCCTGAACTTCACCTTCCTCTGCGGACCAGATCTTGACCGTCTTGTCCTGAGACGCGGATGCGAAAAGTTGGCTTGAGTGATGCACGCTGATTGCGTTGATGTCCTTTTCGTGGGCCTTACGGGTGAAGATAGCACGGGTTCCGCTCTTCTGGGTGTTTTGTTGCGCCACCCTGGGAATCTCCCATTTCTTCACCGTCTGATCCTGGGAGCCCGTGATGAGGAAAGCAGGAGGATGATTAAGAGGATCGGATCGTGCTGCCGATGACTCTGCTGGTACACTCTTGGGAAGCGCAACAGCGCCCAATGATTCCGCGTGTCCAGAGAATGTTGCCCAGCATGTGTATGAGTTATTGGCGTGATCAATACGCCAAAGCCGGGCGGTATTATCTTTGGCGCCTGTTGCGATCCAGTGGCCTGACCAGTCGATATCCAAAGAAATGACGATTTCGTCGTGGCCCTTGAGGAGTGCAACATCTTGGCCAAAGAAAGGAGTAGCATCCGAGTCCCAGGTAGTGTCGTGACCGTCAGCCCTGGCCTCGGAAACAGACACTAGCCTGACATCTTCCGAGTTTGTCGCCAGTGCAACCATTGAGCGATCCGGAAGCAGGTATCCCAAGTCGATGATGTCGTCGTGTGTTCCAGATATCCGTCGGAATGGTTCTGGCGCTGAGAATGAGGAGGTCTCTGTCTTTTGAGGCGGACGGTAAAGAGCAAGAGTATGGTCGACCTGGACGAGAAGGATAAAAGGGAACCCTGGGCGGTAAATACCCGACGTGATGCCTTCCTCTTCGCTCTTAGCAGCCTGTGGCTGAGTGAGCTCCTTGCCCGTGTCCGTGTCCCAGATGCGAAGGCAACCATTAGCACCGGCCGAGTAGGTGAGTTGTCCATCGCCAATGAAGCCAGCAGCCTCCACGAGCTCCAGACAGGGCACCACCTTGCGGATCTTCCAGGATTTGGCATCCCACCAGGTTAGTGTCTTGTCTCTGCCCGCAGTGACCAAGGCGTGCTGCTCAGGCGAGTAGTCGAGTCCCTGGACGTCTGAAACGTGCGAATCCAAGTTGGCGACGCAACTCCGCTTGTGCAGGTCCCAGACGCGGACTTTTCCATCTTGCCCACCCCCGGCAAGCCTGAAGTTGATTGTGTTGGAACTGTCCTCTTCGTCGTCGGATTCTTCTTGACGCTTTGACTTCTTTCCCTTGCGCGACTGGGCAGTTTCGCTTGAGCGAGCCGCAACCTCAAAGAAGTGAAGGGCCGAGACTAGAACAGAGGATCCGCGAAAAGTGTGAGTGACATATCCTCCGACGATGTCCCAGACTTTGACGGCGCCATCTGTTCCACCAGTTGCGAGTAAGGTGCTGGTTCGGTCTACGGCAAGGACAACAACTGGGGTGCCATGCGCCTTTACCGTTCTAGTGAGCGTAGTCTCGATGGATCCGTCTTCTGAACGCTTCAGTGCGTAGATTCTCATGGACAAGGAGCGGGAGCAGATGATGAGATGAGAGCCAGAAGGCGTCACTAAAGAGTGTTAGCTGAGATGGATAACGCGAAATTTCGAATAAGCTCACGTGTCAACGTAGATATGAGCTCTCCATCCTAACGAGTGTTAGCCATGTTTTGCTTGAGGCTTGTGTGACTTCTTACACCCTCAACTTGAGCCAGATGCTTGCCGTTGGTTGGATCAGTTAAAACTGCATCCTCGCCGAGAACTGTCGCGAGAATCCGTGCGCCATTGTCGAGGGCTACAGAACCTCCAGTAAATATGGGACGGATGACATGATCCACGTCAAATGTCGTCTTTAACGGCTGCTTATTTGCCATTTTGTTGCTGCGAATGCAAAGTTGACGAGGATTTGATGTAGAATGGCTCTCATGAGTAGGTTCTTTCTGCCTTCTGATGTTCCTCAATTTTTTTTCTTGAGTTTGTGGCGCACGCACCGTTGGTTGGCTCATGACTATGACATAAGCAGACCAGCAGCCACTCAACCAGCCACATCTTGGTCCGTCTCTCATCTCATCCTGTGCTGTCGCAAATCACCTTTCCATCTCACAAACAATTGTTACCCATTGTCAAAGATTTAAAAGCCATGAATTTCTTTGACTTTTGATGCATGATTTCGTGAATCTTCATCATGGGTATGCATGGTCCCTTGACCGCGCAGGCGCTCGTGAGATAGTCCACTCCTTTTACTCTTATCTCATGAGATAGATGCTAACCCGTCTAAGGGCCGGTCGCCTTATGACGATGTAGTAGAATGGGATGGGGAGCACAACGACAAAGAGAATGACGGGTCAACACAGCAGTACGATCATCGGGGTCGTCCAATCAACCCGGAAACCAAGAGAATTAACCGCGACATCATACGGTCGCATAATGAAGTTATGCTGGTCATAGGAGTCGCCGAGCAGGAGAATCCCAGCACAAACCCAGAGGTTGAATCGGAGCGAAGGCACACAATGCAAGAAGATGATGTAGGTGTGACGGTTGCTTTTGCAGCCCTTCGATGTGTCGATGCTGTAGGTGCTTTTGGTATCGACGGATTTCGCCAGCGAATCTTGGTATGTTCTCCTGAGACCCTTCTTCCCATCATGCCTGTTGATGGCTACAGATCTACAAGAAGTACTCGCATATTCCCTTTTGGGGGCTGTATCAGCAAGCCCGTGATAACTTCTCATTCTCGAGAGACGTCTTGACTGGTACGGCCACGACCGTTATCGCCAACCACGTCGACCGGCAACTGTCTCTGCTGTGGCGCGACCGACCCGACAAGATCTTTGCACGAAGATTGTACGTGCAAGCTCGAGAGTCATATGGGAATCCCACCAGCTAATCTACGACAGTGTCCACGAGGTATGGTCGTATGCCAACGTTCACCTACAGCTCTTTATCGCCTTGCAGAGGCTTGGGTTGGCTCGGAGCAATAGTTGGCTTCCCAGCTTCTCTTTCTTCATCCCATTTACTCAGGATTCTCCAATTCCCGCCCCTCCGCCCCTAGCAGGCCTTTCCGTCCAGTCGGTATTGCAGTGGGTGGGCGGTGTTTGCATTTGCGCTACGCCGTTCCTTTGCTGGGTATTAGCGCAGCGTATGGTACGCGACTGGCGGCCGCAGGTCTGGGCGCACATCTACAAGAAACTCCCAAGTACTGGCTTCCCCCCTGGGACAGTCCCTGCCTTGGGACCGCCCGATAGAGTCAGTCATCGCACGGAGCAATCCAGCCACACCAGAACAACGACCGAAGATGTTTCTCCAATCAGAGCCGTGGATGGACAGCTACCGAGTGACCCAGGCCCCGTTGAAGCTGTTAGACGGCCAAGCACCTATTCCAATCGAGGAGACGACTATGCTAGCGACGAGGACGAGAACGAAGGATTAGGGGCTACCTTGATCAGCTTTGATGTCGAAGCGACTGAAGCCTCCGACAGCGCACCTGCTGGGCTATGGTCTGCGGAGTTGCGCCCCAGCCTGGCGGATGCTAGAGGAGCAGCCGGGCCTCAAACGACGTTTTGCGATACCATGCTGACGCAGCTGCCCCCGTTGATAGCCAGTCATGTATTGGCAGACGCGATAGTTCGGTTACTTGCGACACCATACGAGGCCATGGCTCTCAGGTTGATAGCCAGGACGTTTCGCGCTCGACTAGGACTTCCCTGCTACGATATATACAGCGTCAGCGTCCTCAGCGGCCTGAGTGTAACTTTTGTCACGAATTTCTTGGGTTCTCAGCTCCTTCACCTAGCCGTGTGTGGAGAGATCTGGGCCTCCTTTACCATGTTATCCCAGTTCTTGCATCAGACGCCGGAAGAGTGGAGGGAAGCGGAAGAACGGAAGCCAGATGGATGGTGAGACGGGTCTACAGGTCGACGAGGCATGTATGGTGCTTTTTGCTGCTCATATTACTGTCATGAACTAACGTTGGACGCTGCCCTAATATATCTACATTTATAATTACAAATGACCTATACTGCCGTCTTTCAGCAATGGTTCGCATCATGTGGATGACGAGAATTTAAGATAAACGCCCTGCGGAGGAATGGGACCTATGGTAGCCAAGATTGGCCACAGTACGGAGTACTCAAGTGGGATATAATCTCACGAACTCAGTCATGCTGACCATAGTGAAGGTCTGGTATCGTCGCCCATGCAATCATCTCGTATGAATCCTCGAAGACCCTTGTGAAAAAGTTCTTGACTGGCTTTCTTTTGATAACTGATAGATGGTATAAACAAACAGTGCGTAGTTTAAGCATCGAAAACTGCACCAAACACGTTGCCGTCTCCCATTCCAGCATCACCGACCTGGAAGCCTTCAATCGCAGCCAGAACCTCTTCCGAGAGAGGGCCCTTCTTGACAGCAGCGATATTCTTCCTGAAATGCTCCGGCACCGAGCCTCCAAGAATGATAGCATCTTGCGGCCCAAGCTTGGAATGGTAGTAGAGCCACCGGATGGCCAGGTCTGCGGTGCTGTCAACTTGGCCGCTCTTCAACAGGCCCTCGACGTCCTTGACTGCCTTGTGAAAAGGCTTCTTGTCGTAGATGAACTTGTAGATGGTGAGCGGATGCGTGGGCTCGCCGTATCTCGTACCAGCCGTATCGCCATTGGTTGCCTTTCCGGTGAGGAATCCTCCAGCAAGGGGACTGTAAGCGTACAGGGCGATGTCGTGTTTGCGGAGAAACTCTAGGATCTTTGTTCCAGTTCCGCGCCAGATGTAGTTGTACATGTACTGGGCAACGGAAGGCTTGACATAGCCCTTGGCGTCACAGATCTCAATGTATTTCTCAATCATGCCAAGAGGCCAGTTACAAACGCCCAACTAAAGACGACAGGTTAGCCCGGTGTCTGACTGAGTATCATGAGCAACTGTGTTGGTTCAGCTTCATCATTACCTTCTTGAACCTGCCCTTGCGGAACTGCTCATCGAAGCCTTGTGCTTGCTCCTCGAGAGACGTGGCAGGGTCTGGCATGTGCGCCGAGAGAATGTACACCGAGTCTTGGCCAAGACGCTCAAGACTGGTGCTCACGCTCCTGTCGATGGCCGAGGGCGATAGAGCTCCTCTGAGGTCACGACTGATGGCAATCCTGGTGTTGACTGCCCAGTCTTGACCACTTGACTTGACCTTTCCGAGGAGGACCTCGGACTGTCCGGTGGCCTCCTCGGTAGGATAGCTTGCAGCTGTATCGAGCTGCGAGACATTGTTTTCTGAGGCTATCTTGAGGAACTCCCGGACGGCGTCTTCCTCGGCGAGAGGACCGTAGCCGATAGAGGCCGTGCCGAAGACTATCTGCGGACCTTGCTGAGACATGGTAAACAGCAAAGATGGACGAAGAGCAGGTCTGAGGACAATGGTAGGAGTGAACGGTGTGCTTGGGAGTGGGTGGCTAATCGAATGGTACCTTTTGCTATCACATGGTTATATACGAAGCAGAGGGAAGAGGAACTGGCAAAGAGGGACCCTGTTCGTAAACTCGTGCGTCATTGGAAGCTGGAAAGGATCCAAGCCCATGTAAAGAGTGTGTACTGTAGTATCTTATCGCCTTGTCTCGAGGAGGTGTATGCTTTTTCCAAGGCTAGGATTAGCAAACAACGCAGGGCTGCAGGGGGTGTTGCGTTGGACGTGGGGGACTTGATCGACTTCTCTAGAGATACTCCCATGAGGGTGGGAGACAAGATTCCAAGGTCAGGTCAGGTCAGGATCCTACGACGCCCTGAGTATGCATGATGGTGTAACATCATGGGGGTTGCCCCGCCTCATGCGTTGATGGTTGAGGTTGAGTAGGTATGTACTGTACTGAGGTGTATGTACTGTACTGTGGCCCACGTAGACAGCTGATATCTAACTACCCTACTATTATATTCCCCCGTGATCCATCTCACAAGCTTCAACAAGTTTCCCCATCATCATCTCCCTCCCTCCCTCTCTCCCCTCTCATCATGCGCGTTGCTGTCATTGGCGCCGGCCCTGGAGGCCTTGTTACGCTCAAGTATCTCAAAGCGGCCCACGAATTCTTCGACATTGACCCCATTGAAGTCCGACTCTTTGAGCGTGAGGACGCCGTTGGAGGGACCTTCACAAAGCGTACCTATGAGGATGCTGAAGTAAGTGCACCATTACCCACGGCAACAAGAAAGTGAAGTCTAGATCTAAGTGCTAACGAGGTCATGCAGCTCGTGTCGTCCAAGTATCTGACATGCTTCTCTGACTTCCGAGTCCCTCTCGAGGACCCAGACTTTCTCAGTGCACAGAGGTTCATCCGATACCTGAACGAGTACTGCGACCACTTTAATCTCTGGCCCGAGATCTCGCTCAGGACTCCAGTCACCTCTGTCCGTAGGGGCCAGGCTGGGGGCCACGTCGTTTACTACCGTGGCCCTGACAACATGGACATGACGTTCGAGTGCGATGCCGTTGCTGTCTGCACGGGGCTGCACGTCACGCCCAACATCCCAGAGGTTCCTGGAGTCGAACAGGTCAAGGTTGTGAAGCACTCATCCCAGTTCAAGAAGAGGGCCGAGTTTGACCGCGACGGCACAGTCGTGGTCCTTGGCACCGGCGAGACCGGCATGGATATTGCCCATCTTGCCGTGACCTCGCCCACAAAGCGAGTCGTGCTCTGCCATAGGCAAGGCTTTCTTGGAGCACCCAAGGTGAGATTGAGAAGCAGCCCGCATACAGCTTGTATAGACCCAAGACTGCTGACACCGAGGTCAGAAAATCCCCAACCCCATCCTGTTCCCTGTGTTCGGGGGAAAGCCAAACCCCAAGGCTCAGGAGCTTCCAATCGACGTTAGCTGGCAAGCTCCTCTTCTCGACTCATACCTACCGCATTTCCTCCGGGACCGGCTCTTCACCTGGAGGTTCCAAGACTTCAACATCAAGCTGGCTAACTGGCTGGTCTCGGGCACTCGCTACGGGGTCGACCAGTGGATTGGAGGTCTTGATGAGCATCGTTTCCACACATCCCAGAGTCGGTCATGTCTCTCCCTGAGAGTAGAGCTGTTGGCTGACACGAAGCACAGGTTTCTTCAACAAGGCCACCTGGAGGACACTCCACTACATCAGCGAGCCTTACCGTCCTACCAACCCTGGCCTGATTGAGCGGATCCGCCGTGCTGTTATCGCCATCCCCATCCCCGAGGTTCCGGGGGGTAAGTACATTGACCTGGCCCCGTGGCCAACCCACGTCGATGCCCAGGGCGTGATGCATTTTGCCGACAACGGGAGGCCCGAGGCAGAGCGCATGAAACGCCTCGAGCCCGTGAAGCCGACCTTCGTGGTGTACGCCTCGGGCTATCGTCAGGAGTTTTCCATCTTTGACGAGGCAAACAAGAATGGCGAAGACTACCCAACCTGCGCCGATGCCGACGTGCGCTGCGTCTGGCGGCGCAACGACCCGACTGTGGGCTTCATCGGCTTTGTGCGTCCTGGCTACGGCGCCATCCCTCCGCTCGCCGAGCTCCAGGCTCAGCTCTGGCTGATGGCGCTCGTCAAGCCCGAAGTGGCTGCCTCCCTCAGGGAGCGAGAGGAGTACCACTTCAAACTCCACGGGCATGAGCGGATCGGCTACGGGGTTCACCACGAGTCGTATGCCTACCAGCTTGCCCTCGACATGGGCGCAGTCCCGAGCTTCTCTGACGCCGTTCGGGTTGGCTGGTCTGCATCCGACAAGCACCCTGGTCTGTGGTGGCGCCTACCTGTCCTCTGGTTAACCGGTGCCCAGTTCAACACCAAGTTCCGTATCCGAGGGCCTTATCAGTGGGATGGCGCTGTGGACGTCCTTGGGGGCGAGCTGTGGGAGACCATCACTAGACGTGAAGGCTTGTTTGGTATGGAAGCCCAGTCGTGTTGAGCAGAGACAATACTGACATGATCTGTGACAGGCGCATTCATCATGACTGTGGTCCCCATGACTATGGTTGGGACGAGCAGTGTTATGATGTGGTTCTTTGGCTTACTGATGGCCGTGTTTAGCGCAGTGGCGAAGCTGGCAAAGCAGTCTTTCTACCGGGTGGTGTAGGCCTTTATATACGTATATACTCTAGAAGCTATTTTGTATAGCACAAGGTGCACAAAGTTTGATTTTCCTTTAGAATTGAGAGTTGAAAGACTAAACCAATCTATATCGGCCGTGATAACTGCACTTATAGCCCAATTATAAACCTTTAGAAAGTCATATAAATGAAGTCGTTTCAGTTGAAAATCGAATGCTTTCTCAGTGCCTCTACAGACTACGTTAACAAACGACATTCTTAGCCTCTATTGGACTTTCATTGAATTCCATTATGCTGCCGAAAGACATGAACTTCCCGGCAGTAGCTAGATTAGGAGAGTCGCACTGGTAGACGCCTTCAAACCTCCTCTGATGAGAATCGGCGATGAGTTACACAGACGTCTTCTCGAATCCTGTCTAGTTAACATCCTTGAGCTACATATCAGACCATATGTTCTGTGAAGTGACGTATCTGAATCCTACGGCCGATCCTTCAACCCCACCGAGCGGGCTCCAGCCGCTGCCAAGTCAGGTAGGTTGACGAGAGAGGAAAGCGAAGCAAACAGGGGGGCATGATTCGTTCATGTTTGCATAGATAGAGAGCTTAGTACTGACGTTAGCTTACGAGGGTCAAGCGCGGAGGTGCAATACTCGAACCATATATCCTAGAACAAAGCTTGGTGGTCTGGATATCCCCCGCTTCCTTCAACACCTCCTCCCTAATCCAGTCTGATATTCGTGCAGGCTTCAGATACTCCATGGAAGCTCAAACAGGGGTTGGAGATCCTGATATGTACCCGGGGCGGTCCCGAGATCCGCTATGGGGTCTCGGACGTGATGAATCTCGGAACATCCCCTCCACCTTGTTCCTTGACCTGGACCCTTGTCAGGCATATCCAAAGAACAAGGGCCTCTCCGTCGTGAGCGAGATTGTTGACCAGAGGGGGTGAGCATAACGCTGCAAAAGATCCTTGTGCTGTGGTATACAGCAACACCCGCTGGATGTCATACCGTATCGGTATGACATGACACCAAGCCCGGATGCCAAAGCCTCTGAGACAACATGATGAGAGAACAATCCTATGGATGAGGCAAAGTACCCAGAGACATTGGCGTGTCCCCCTGAACATGCAGTACATAAATACAGACAGACAGACAGAGCGGCATTTTGTCAATCCAGGGAATACCACTGCACGCCAACATGGAACTCTCCAGCTTCTCCCTGACGCCCAACTATGCCAAGCTCCTGTCCCTCGCCATCATCAGCACAGGCCTTGTGAGTTCTGCTTGCCCTCGTCTCCCTTCTCGAAGCTGACCAGGCAAACAAAGTCGGTGCTCTTCCTTGTCGCAGCTGTCATCTACCGGATATGGTTCCATCCTCTGTCCATCTTCCCAGGCCCAAAGTACCTCGCCGCCACCAATGTTCCCGAGCGGTGGATGAGCAACATCTCCGGCACCTGGATCTGGAAGGTATCCGGCCTGCACCGCAAGTACGGGCCCATTGTGCGCATTGGGCCGAACCGTCTTGCTGTTGATGGCAGCATCGGGTGGTTCCAGGTCTATGCCATGAGGAGTCAAGACACAGAGTTCCCCAAGTACCCCGAGTACATCTTCCCTGGAGATGGACTGAGCATCTTGGGAGCGAGCCAGAAGGACCATCGGCGTCATCGGAGGCAGTTTGCTTCTGCCTTTAGCGATGCGTCGCTGGTGGAGCAGGAGATTATCATCCAGCCTTACACAGACATGCTGCTGCAGCGTCTGAGTGAGCAAGCCAAGATTGGAAAGCCCATCAATATTGTCGACTGGATCAACTTTCTGCTCTTTGACATCGCCGGCGAGCTCGTCTTTTCCAAGCCCTTTGACTGCCTCGAGAAACAAGAGTATCACCCGTGGGTCTCCAACTTCTTCAATGCCGTCAAGGGCAACGCCGTCAATCGCTTTGTGAAGCATTACCCTGTCACCAGGCCCTTGATCGATTTCTTGTTCCTCGGCAAGGAGCAGATCCAGCGGGAGGCTGACCAGAGAAACATGACGTTTCATCATGCCATGCAGCGTATGAAGCTGGGAGAGCAACCGAGCCCTGGTCGTCGAGATTTCATGAGCTTCCTCCTCCGAAGGAACCGCGACGGTGGCGGCTTGACAGAACCCGAGATCTTTGTCGACTGTCCCGTCCTGATAGGGGCATCGAGCGAGACTACCACCACAGCCCTGTCGGGCTTCTTGTTCTATCTTGGTAGCTCGCCACAGGCATACCAGAGGCTCGTCAGCGAGGTCCGATCCTCATTCAAGAACGAGAGCGACATTGACATGAAATCTACCAAGAGGCTCGAGTACCTTAATGCGACGGTGGATGAGGCGTTGAGGGTGTATCCCCCCGCAGCCGAGTCCCCTCCCAGAGTGAGCCCGGGAGCCGAGATTGACGGCAAATATCTTCCTCAAGGGGTGAGTATTTATATCAGACTGAGAAACTATCGAGAATTGCTTCTAATCAGCTCAAAACAGGTCATCGTCTCGGTCTATCAATGGGGCACCTTTCATAACCCCAACAACTTTGCAGACCCGGACTCTTATATCCCCGAGCGATGGCTATCGTCATCCCACCCATTGCACGATGCCAAGTACGCCAACGATAACCGGTCGGTCTTCAGGCCTTTCGGCTTCGGCATGAGAGACTGCCTCGGCAAGAATCTTGCCCATGCCGAGATCCGGGTGGTGGTGAGTCGAATGCTGTTCAGGTTCGACTATGAGCTGGCCGAGGGTCAAGAAGACTGGCATTCATCGCAGCGGTGTTTTCTTGCGTGGGATAAGAAGCCGCTCATCCTGACTCTGAAGCCGAGGGAGTGTTAGTGGCTGATATATCCGTTGTAGTCGTTCTTTGGATTAGTTAGTATTGAGAGATGAGAGATGAGAGATAAAATTTATCTGTACTTCGCCCACCAAGAGCCTTTTTTTGTGTGTTGATCACGTGTGACTATTGAAGAGTGCCATTGACAGCTTGGTCTTGGAATACTTTGAGTGACTTCTCATATTCAACACTCTTAACAATTTTTAGAGCCATTTGGTCAGGTTTTAATCAATTGCATCCCTGTAAGAGACCTGACGTACACAATTCTTCTACTACGCTTCCATCTTAACACTCCTTCTGTTCTGCTAGTTTCCCACCTGAGAACGATGTGATCAATGTGCAAACTAACGAATGTGTAGTATTGTTTGAAAGAAAGACTACTTGACATTTCAGATCCATAACCAATCTATGCTTTAAATCCAACTTTGTGCATGATGCTAATTCTAGACCCTGAAGCAAATCTCGTACTACTTGACAGTAACACGCACCCCCTTGGAGTCCAGACGAGGAAGAGGCATCAGGTAGTCGTGAACAGCGTCCACGTCGGACCTGTCGGACTCAAACAGCTCAAACTTGGGACCGTTGGGTCCAAACAAGGCCGCGAGAACAAAGTGGAGGTCGGCAAGGGCCAGACTAGATGGCAACGGTCAGTCAGTAGCTGTCGAGCATGAGATAGTACGGGGGGAGCACACCTTGACCCGGGACATCGACGAGAGCCTCTGGAGAAGGGCACGAAACTGCGCTTCATCTGGGGCGTGATTTCGCCGAGCCACCTCTCTGGCTTGTACTCGAACGGCTCAGGGAAGGCTTCTGCATCGGTGTGCTGGTAGTAGGCGTTCATGCCAACGGGGGTCTAAGATACACGCAAGGATCAGCACACACATACAGATAAAGAAAGGCTGGACTGTGATAGATCTGATCCGGGCCGGGCCGGGCCAGACACTACGATAGCTTGGTCTAACTTACCCCTGGCGGGATGACCCAGTCTCTAAAGTGCAGGGCTGTGTCGGGCGATGTGCGAGGGAGTCTACGCATTGATCCATACGCCATTCTAGCGTTGGTCTGGTCAGCATGTTGATTGGTTCGACCGTCGGGAGATGCTCCCCCCCTGTCGTGACAAGGGTCCAAGATGAGGGGGGGTGTGGGAGAAACTAGTTTGTTAGCTAGTCTACTTACCTTAGACTCTCCTGGATAACAGCTCCCAGATAAGGTAGCTTCTCGAGCTCTGTCAAGGATGGCTTCTTCTCTGGATATCCGGCCATGATGTCCTTGAGCTCGTCTCGGAGGCGTTGGCCCTTCTCGGGCTCATTGAGCATGTGGAAACAAGTCATGGTAGCCGTCCGAGCAGTGGTGGTTGTTCCACCGCCAAGCAGCACCATGGCTTCCTTCTGCAGCCGGTCTGTGCTCAGGTCTTCTGGCGCGAGTCCACTCTCGTGAACGAGGAATCGGAACAGAGTCGGCTTTCCTCCGACTGTAGCAAGTCCTTTGCGGTCATTCTCGAACTTTTCACGCTTGGCCTGTTCGATCTGTCGACCGGCTTGCTACACAGCAGTTAGCATGGTATGTGATATAATGGGGAACTCGGGAGCTGAGCTTACAATACGGAAATTCTGGAAATGCTGGGCTTCCGGGGCGAGCCAGATGACGAAGCGTTCGGGGATGTACTTGAGAATGCTAACAAATATTAGCAATACCCTCACCTCGACGGGGAAAAGGCGTGCTCTTACTGGACCAGCCATGGAAGCGTGGAGAAAAGAGGCACGCTCAAAGAAACGTTGCGAAGCATCTCAAACCTGAACACGTCGTCCCAGGTCAGCTCTCACTCTAAGTTATATGCGCTCGAGAATAGCCGGATGGATCATGGTTCACCATTCTGAAGAAAAGTCGTCACTGTTGAGGAGCGACTCGGGCTTGTCGATACAGATATGCTGCATGACATCGCCGGTGAAGGCCTCAAACGCATAGTCCAGACGAGCCACTTGACCAGTGCCCGACAGGCCATGGAACCTATTGAACAGCTTCTCGACGCGGTCATTGATGAGGGCTTCGAGCTTCAAGACCCCATTGCGGGAGAAGTAAGGCTCGATGGGCTTACGCCTCTTGCGGTGGAGGTCGTGGTCTTGCGAAGCGAAGAAGGTATCTGCAGGGGGAGAGAGAACCCATTAGCCTGATGGACATACTAGGGGCCGTGTCTGGAAAGTGTGAACCCTCGATGCCGAGCCCGCCACCAAAAGAATGGCCGTGAGACTCGGTACGTCTGACGTTTCCGTTGACGTAGACGGTATCGTAAAAGTCTGGGTCCGAGACGGACAGCTCATCGGGTGTAACGCGTACGATGGGGCCTAGATGTGCGCGAGCACCGTCAGTGAGTATACCACGCCCAGCACATGGGCAGCATACCGTAGACCTCGTGCATGCGCTGGATCTTTTTGTAGTACTGGCCCTTTTTGTAGAGGTCATAGTAGGACTCGTAGAGCGACGTTGCTGCCGCGAGCCTGGGCCCGGGGAACGGCGCCAGAGGGGACAGCCAGAGTCGATAGGCGACGGTGCAGGCGAATCTCAGGACAACAAAGACGACGCTCGCGAGTGCAAAGAGCTTCCAGTCTGGGGATCGGGGGAGGTCGCTTTGGAGCCATTGATTGATGTTGACCAAGTTTTCCATCTTGAGCTTGTCCATGTTGAGCCTGTCCATCTTGATAGATTGGGGGGAATGGAGAAGGAGATGATGAGAAAAGAATAGAATCAAGAAGCTGAGAGCATTGCAAAGGACAGCTTTGAGCTGTTGTGTATAGGTAGTCATCTATCTCGACATCCCTCTCCTCTAGGCAGACGTTATCTACACGTCACATACGCAATTGCTCATCGAGATTTCGTCGTATCAGTAACTACACGCCTGCTATCATGCATCTAGAGAGTCGTATGTACTCTGAGCATTACGACATGACCGAACGGAAGGATTATGCTGCATCTTCATCCTTTGCCATATGCAACAGACTCATCATGGTCAAGCACAGAGAAGCAACCGGGATAGTTTCCTTGGAAACTGAAACGATGGCCTAGATCCTTCAGCGGGTGTAGGGCGGGATATCCAGGTAATCGAACGTTTTCTGGTCATCAACTGGGGTAAACTAGGTACGGACAACTCCTATCGGGGTACGGATGAGTTATAGACGAGGGGAGGGGTATGGGTCCTCTACAACGCGTCCGTCTACAGCCCTGCAACATCTTTTACCGTGTATACACCATATTGTATATCGCCAACCTGGACGTACATAGACAACGTTGGATGATGATATCCAGCCTAATCTACCCTCCCACTCCCCCCCTGTTAGCGCCGTGCATCATCGCGGCAAAGAGACGTTGCAGGGTTGGCATGATCCATAATATGGATCGACAGAGGCTCACATCCCGGATCCTCCTCACTACTAGGATCATGTAGCCTTATGCCTTTAATCCCTGCTATCGGCCGCTCAACTACGAGTTACGGAAAAGGGAATGCTAACGTTACATAGCTACTTGGTCCCGGTCCGAGCCGCATTCATAGACAATAACTAGGCACATATTGTCTGTCCAAGTTTGTACGAGATCTACGGTATTGGGTTTGTGTTAGTGCTACATACACCCTGACGTTATCTGCCATGATTATGCGTGTTCCTGAGTCGTTGGACATTCGCCGGGGTGAGTTCCAGGTACTTCTGCGAGACTGGAGTTACCTACCACATGAGGCAGTGATTGTTCAGTTGGGTCCTTATCCATCTTGGGACCTCGTAAGTACTGACCACGGTTAACTCATCGGGTCTCTATCTAGCCCTGGACACCAGTACCCATTGCCTATCTACTCCTATAGCTAACTAGTTTTCTAGGCTAGAACCGGGCGTAAAGTGGCGAATATCTCCAAACCTCCTTGTCCTTGGCAGCCAAGCCTAGAGCCCCCCCTAACTAACTTGCCCCCTGCAACATTGCAAGAGATCTTGATTAACGTTACTCGATATCATCCGTTGAAGGAGGGGCGGGTCTACAGCCCGTATGTATCTAGGTACGCTGCGCCATTCAATCCCCGTACAGTAAGGATTCAGCACAACATCATCTCGACTCCTCCCGTACTAGCTCGACCTCGGTCTCAGTGACATCAACTCTGGAAGACATGTATCATCTGGCGTTCATATCTCGATTGGCTCGATAATCTACTATCCCCAGAGGTAGAGGCCCTGTCGGCCGAAAGGACAGTGTACTCAGATGTCGATAATCAGACCACAAGACACAACACATACGTGTATTTCTGCAGCATGATCTTGTTGAACCCTGCTAGACTAAGCCTACAAGCGTCTACATGGCAATAGCACAGATAATGCAGTAAAATTCGTCCGTGAAAGTGACTGTGTTTGCTATCGTTCCCTGCCATGCCCAAGCCAGCACGCAATTCAACCCATGACGATCTCGCCTCCATCATAACGCTATACCCTCCCAACTCCTACTCCACGCGCAACATCTCAAGGATTAGCCCGAGCTGGTGGTTCTCAGCCCCAAACACCGTGGCCAGCCTCTGCAGCTCGAGCTCCATCTCGCCATACAGGGAATGCAGCACGCGCTCCGTCTCGACGAAGCCGCCTGCCTCCTCGATGAGGCTCAGGGCCAGGACCTTTTGCTCAAAGGTGAGGCTCCCGTTGACGCAGCGCTGCATCAGCAGGCCCCTCAGCTGCGCGGCCGCCTTGGGTACTCTGTTGTTGTTGTTGTCCTGGCTGAACACGATGATGAGCGGCAACGAGTACTTTCCTTCGTCGAGGTCCTCGCAGAAGCCCTTTTGCTGCGTGTACTATGGTGGCATGTAAGTGAGCGCTGATAAAGGGGGTGGTTGCTGGTCACTCACGTCTGCGAGCTTGAGGTTGGCGTAGTCATCGCGGATTTGAAAGTATCTCCCAAATAGTTGGCATAGACGACTAAAGTCCACCTTGTCTCCCACCCCAGCTTCGGCCGCCATGAGCCGTGTGAGCAAGCGAAACAAGCCGCCGGTTTCTGTCATCAGGGGTTAACTAACATAGTTGCCACCAAGAGTGCGTGGGAAAGGGGATGGAACCTACTGCCGTCTACCATCTGTAGATACTCCTCCAGAGTTGGGCAGATCATGTTGGAAGTCCACTGAAGCTCGTACGCCTGACCGATGAAGAGCTGTCGAATCTCGTCTATTCTTTCGTCAGCATCTTCATTCTTCCTTGACGCCCCATGCACTCACCCACAAAGATCCCGAGAGAATCTGGACTCGATAGCTTGCTGATAAGGCTGACAGACTGGATATATTGGAAAGTAGCCGAGTTGATCGTCTGCGCTTCTCCAAAGACTGCATGCACTGACGGCTTGCCACGTCGGAGCTGCGAATGATCCTCAATATCATCAAGCCTAAGGGATCCATGACCATTAGCTATCTCAAAGTGAAGGGTCAGATTGGTAGCTTCTCTCACATCAGTGATGACCCATGGAGACTCTCTGTGATGGCCTTGATCGTGTCTGCTCTATCATGAGGCACTTTGAGCCAGAAGTTGAGCGCATCGATTGTCTTGTTTCTGACCCCTTTTGAAGGCAGCGAGCTCAGATATCTATACGGTTCCATGACCACCTAGTTACTCGGTGTCAGCCACTTTCTTGGATCTATGTCAAGTTCTTGTACTCACATCGTCTTCCAGAAGAGGCAAATGTTGCAGAGTAACATCCGATAGTGTTTTCTTGTGTCCGTTCACGGGCTTCTTGTGCTGTGCCTCGTGAACTGCTCTGTCGAGCCCATCTGTAGTAGGTTTGCCAGAGCCAAGATCCTCATTCTGCTGAGAATGTCCATCCGGCACCTGTTGTTCCTCGTGGACTGAGCCTTCGGGCGTCACATATCCATTGGGCCCCGAGGTCCCCTTGCCATTGAGATGCCCGTTCCCATTCGTCATAGGGCGCATAGCATAACTCTCAGACGTAGGACTCTCGGGGGTAGGCAGTCTCCCGATCTCGTGAGCAGCAGCAACTTCATTCTTCGCCGCCTCCTTCACCGCCTGAGCTGGGTCGTAGGAGGATGAAAGCCTCTCAATACCCTGATCAAGCCTCGCCTGCTGCCGTTCATTGAACTTGGCGTCCATGTGGTATCGTCGGCACTGAGTGCTCCAGATGGCGTTGCCACTGACACCAAACAGCATGTGGTAGAGGTAGTCTTTGAGGTCCTGCGACACGTCCGTTCTCTCTCTGGTCTCCTTGGTTATCCGAAGGCACTTGGCGACCTCGATCTTGTTCCTCTCTCTGCAGAGGCGCTCAGCCTCCTCGATGGAGCAGTTGTGCTCTCTCATCAGAACGACAAGAGCATTGACGAAATCACCTGGCTTGCCCGACTTTTCTGCTGCGTCTGCCTCCTTTGCGTAGGACCAGATGTCGTTGGTGAGAGTCACCGACATGATGGCTGGGAGAGCGAGCTGGTGGCATAGCTCGATCTCATGCTCAGGGATGGTGATGGCACAGCCAAAGATGATAAGAGCATGCCAGAACCTTCGACATGTCAGTAAAGAGTCACTTGCGTAGCACAAAGATATTCATTCTTACATGTATCCGACATCAGTAGATCTATAGTGAAGATAGTCATCGAGGTTCTTGAAGTTGGTATCATGACTGCATCCAGCGCCTGTGTTGATAAAGGTTGCCCAGGCGTTCATGGCGGCCAATGCTCGCTCTCGGTCGATAGATACCATGGTCTGGAAGATCCAAGCTTGGAGATGCCGTTTTCCGGATTCACGGCTCTCAATGTCTCCTTCTCGCACGCCTTGCTGGAGTGCGTCGAGGAAGTCATCGTTTTGGGCAGCGACCTGAGTACTGTGAGCATGTGTATAAACCATTCCAATATGGTATTATTCCTTACCGTATCAGCCGATTCTACATCAGTGATATCTGTTTCGTCTTAGTTAGTAGTTATCCATGTCAAAAGACTTTTAGAGTAGCCGACAAACCATCATGAAGAAATGCAAACTCATTCGCATAAGATACTATCTCCAGTCTCTCTGGCAGACACTCGGGCAGGGTAAGGCAGATGAAGTTGTGCACAGGTCCCATTCCACCTCTAAAGGGGAGTTTAGGACCGACGTGTTTTCCCCAGTCATACTGCGCTTTGAATATGGCGACCTCGTCCATATCTAAGCCCTTGTGTTTGCGGACGGGCACGCCGTCACAGAGGCCATCCGTATCATAATCGGTAGGTTCAAAGGAATATCTGTATGTGAAGTCCATTGCAGATATCTGGTGGGGGAAGCAAGACGAGGGTAAACGATAATAGTGATTGGGATAACAGAACAGCAACGTGAATAGTTCCGTTCCTGTTGAAGACTGTGATGGTGCCGTCGTTTTTGAAGGATTTATGTATGCGGGTGGCTGTCTTGCCTCTCAGAGATACACAAGCATCCCAGTCGCCAAAGTACCGTCTACTTCCACTCGAGGTTCTCCCCAGAGGTGTATACGTATATCGAGAGGGGCAAGATAATGCAGGGGTGTCCTCGGTTTACATGGGCCATCATCCTAATGCCACGCGGTATGCAAGCCTACAGCCGAGACAGCGCCTACATAACGTTATGCAAGGGTGGTGTGACACACGACTACTCTATTTCATCCACTTTCAATGACGGTCTTCCTACATCGTCATCTACGATAAGCCGCTACTATGCCCAGGTGGATATCCTGGAGTATCAAGATGCTCCAAAGGATCAGGTCCGTCTAAGGCACAGTTTTGAACTAGGGTTGCAGACGTGGGGGCAGGCTGACGACGATGCAACGGGTTCATAGGGCTAGATACGACAAATATCAAAGAGAGGGGGGGAGTGTAGTGCCTCCATCGGGAGTAACACTGTAGATTTGCCATGGGTATCACGCCTGAGCTGATATGCATGCATACTTGCCACCATCGCGGCCTGTATCAGCGGCCCATATTCGAATATACCACCAGTAGTAGCCTATCATCTTGTGCAGTATCGCCCTCGTCAACTATCCCTACCAGAATTGGGATAGTTAAAATCCTACTAGTTACTATCTATTCCTACTAATCGTCATCAATGCCTAGATTATGTGGAATTTAGTTCATCTACTCCGTACATGGAACTTCCATCTGTACTCCCTAGCAAGGTATCCAGACCTTGTCAGTGTGCGAGTTGCCAGACTCGTCCACCACTACCACGCCATCACCTATAGTCTAGCCCATGTATGGCTGATCTACACTATATGTACGGTGAAGCAATTCGTATTGCTCCTGACGAGTTCCTATGCCCAACGCTCTGGCCATAGAATGACGTACACACGGACGAGTTCCAAGGCAGAGATGCCAACGTCTGCATCCTTCTTCTGTGCTCTTCCGGAGGTTGGGACGTAGAGAAATTTGACCTGATACGTCGACCCCTAGTATACGGCCTTATGTCGTCAACCAGTGAGTGATACCTTGATCTTCGTATGCATTATCACATGGAAGCTTGTCCTCAATGCCATGCATCACAGAGCGGCTCTATAGCTCTTGACGCCATCGATGATGTTGCCTTTGGGGAAGATTTTGTCCGTCGAAACGAGCCGGAGACTTCCTATTGTCTCTTATCCCTACCACCATTGAGCGAATCATCGTCCATCTATAAAGCATCTGTCTCTATTTTCAAACATAAAAAGTCATCAGCATCAAACTTGCACACTTGCAGTCAACATACCATCACGTCATTGTCTTTCTAGAAAGCTCTCTACAATGGCCACCGATATCAAGCCCTACCAGATCCAGGTGCCAGACTCAGCCATCAACTCGTTGAAGGAGAAACTTGGAAACGCAAGCTTTGCAAGCGAAGTCGAGTTCTCGGATGACTGGAACTATGGGGCCCCGCTCAGTGATGTGAAGCGTCTCGCTGCATACTGGAGAGATGGGTTCGACTGGCGAGCCCAGGAATCTCAGTTGAACCAGTTTCCTCAGTTCATAACTAACGTTGTAGTTGATGGCTTCGGTGACCTTGAGGTTCACTTCTTGCATCAAAAGAGCAGCAAGCCTGATAGTATCCCTTTGCTCTTCGTTCACGGCTGTGAGTTTGGGTGACAAGTCTTATCGAGAGTGCAGTAGGCTTACCATAAACTATAGGGCCGGGAAGCTTCGCCGAGGTACTCAAGATTCTCCCTCTACTCACAAAGTCTGGTGAGAACGGGCCCTCGTTCCATGTTGTTGCGCCATCTTTGCCCAACTTTGGCTTTTCTGATGGTGTAACGAAGCGTGGCTTTGGTATCCCACGATACGCTGAGACCTTGCATAAGCTCATGGTCAAGTTAGGCTACGATAAGTACGGTGCGTTATTTCACCTCAGACAAATGCTAGTATCGGGCTGATATCGTTCTTAAAGTCACTCAGGGAGGCGACTGGGGCTATCTCATCACTCGTTTGATCGGACTCCAATATCCTGAGCACTGCCTGGCCTCGCATATGAACATGGTGCCCGTTGTCAGCCCCCCTGCACTCACGAAGACGCCTTGGCAGTTCCTGGTTCACCTGGTGTCCCCTTACTCAAACCAAGAGAAGGCTGGACTCGCTCAGATGCAATTATTTCAGCACGAAGGCCTTGCCTATAATCTGATACAGAGCACCAAGCCGTCTACCATAGGCTTCGCTCTCGCCGACTCCCCCGTGGCCCTTCTAGCATGGATCTACGAGAAACTCCACGCCTGGACTGATGACTACCCCTGGACCGACGATGAGATCTTGACTTGGGTCTCTATCTATCAGTTCTCTAAGGCAGGGCCCGCTGCAAGTTCCAGGATCTACTACGAGAGCAGACATGCAGACCTGCCACAGACGATGCAAGTAAACGAATATAATCCCAATGTGTCACTCGGGCTCTCCTACTTCCCCAAGGATATTGTGTTCCCGCCAAAGACGTGGGGAAGGACGTTGGGTCCAGTTGTGTTTGAAGAGACTCATACTAGTGGGGGTCACTTTGCTTCGCTCGAGAAACCCGAAGAGCTTGTTGGAGATTTGAGGAAGATGTTTGGAAAGGATGGGGGCGCTTCACGAGTTGCGAAGCAATTTCAATCAAAGCTTTAAGTCATGTCAAGGTGCTGTGTGCACTTCAGATATTGCTAGAGATCAGAATTTCTTAATTAAAAAGTGCTCGGATCTCTATGTTTTACACCAGGCACTATCGCTGGTTCTCACATAATTGCCAGATCTTGGCTTGTAGGCCCTGGCACTTCTGCGTTGATTTAGATCTTAAAGAAAGGAATCACCTCCGATGATGCCATAAACCGGGCTGATCGTCAAGAGAAAAGCCCCAAAGTACCTAGATATAGTGAGACTCGCTACCAGCAGAATCTTTCTGTGCTGTTGTGTCTTTAAGGCAATACACGAGTTAACTGACTCTCGGGTAGAGAGGGCAGTATCACGAGATATGCAGGATTAACCGTTAGAATCTAGATAACTAGGAGCTGATATTACTGCTAGATTTCTTGAACCAGGTTTTATAATTGCAGAAGGCTCACTTATTTGTCGACTTATGTTTGATTTCACTCACGCTGTGATACTTCTAGATTTGCCGAGCGAGTTCCGCGGGAGGTTTCAAGTTATGGTTATCAACGAGCCTCCTGCCCTTAGAATCGAGTCTGTCTATGTACTCTGAGATAGATCCTTTGGAGAACCCCCCCTATAACCATCTTACCAAGTTCCTCCTCCCAGGCTAGCATTGATGAAGTCTAGACACAGTTGTGATGTTCAGGGCCTAGCTTCCATAATAGCTTACAGGAGACCCGCGGCCCTGGAAAAGCTTCGAGCAAAGGAATGCTGTTTTATTTTGATTCCAGAGGCTTAACTGAAGCATTAGAAGCTCTATTCTGACGTTTTATCATGTCAGTACAGATGTAGAAACGGAAAGATATAGGGTGTTTATCGTTCTTTGAAATCCTTTTTACAGGCTGCTAGAATTCTATTTTATGTATATAGAGATAAGCTGTATAGCTGCAATCTTTTGTTAATGATATAGAATAGTATTTTTTTACTGCATGGTGACAGCTTAGTGGTGCTGCATCTCTTTGAGATAGGTTACTGTACTGTGTGGTTGCACAATCCTGAAAGGGCACCGATATCATGGGAGATTTACCCTAGAAACAGTACTTGAATTTCAGTTTCAAACACCAATGGCATATATCTGCATATATCTCAAAAAGGTATATTTCACAGTATGCTCATGATCAATAATTGATGGGATTTTGATAAATTGGCCCTAGTAGAAGAGCTCAGATTCTTCCAAGAAGCACAGCTTCCTGCTAGTGACTTGGGGGCCGAGAAATGTCGGCTACCAACTACAGCGAATAGATACAGCCTGGGCCTCTATGTCATCATCAACTCACTTCTATAGAAAGCCCATTATGGCAGTCTTATTTCATGGCCGGACTTGCACTCCAGGGTGGTATGTACCACTGGAGTTTACTATGAGACCTTGTCTGCAGACCAGAAGAGATCAGAAAGAGATGGTAGCACCTGGCTTCAAGTGGTGTTTTATCAAGGCCTCGAGGTCGCAATATGGGTGTTGCGACGAAGTCCTGAACATATCGCCTGGATTTTAATCCAGTATATGAATCATTAGCAGTGAGATTTCCGGGCTATGAAGCTCTTTGATCTACCACTGTGTCGGGTTTTGGCTGAGTCTCTATAGCGCTTACAGGGTCCTCACACTGGTCTCCCGATGGAAGCATGCTCTATGTATTGACAAATGCAAGTTGTGGCTATATTGCATGACCAAGAGTGAACGACCTGGCTGCAGAACCTAGGGCCCTGTGCTTGAAGACCGACCCTGAAACGCCGCAAGCTGGCTTAGGGATCATATTGTATTGCTGACTTGAGTGTGATGGAGAAACACAGTGGATTTGGTATATTTAGTATCTCACTAGTAAGTACTATTTTCTACTAGAGGTAGGAGTTACTTTATATTTAATATGCAGTGTACTAGTATATATCTTTTGCATGATAGGAAAGGTACGCTATGAGGTACGTTGCTTTGGAAAATTAACCAAGCATAGGAAAACAACTACGGAGTACCTGTTAGTCGGGGTAGATAAGAAGAGGGAAAACTGAAGAGGGAAGAGAAGTGGGGAAATGCCAAACGGAACATGGAAAACGCAAAACGGAAGAGAGAAAACGGAAGAGAGAAAACGGAAGAGAGAAAACGGAAGAGAGAAAAAGGAGCATGGGGAGAGAAGAGGGAAGACAGGGGTAAAGAGGCGGCGGGCGGCTCTGCGGTGGACCCTCCAAAGATGGGGCCAAGTTGAGAAGGGGAAAGAGAGAACTGGCAGATTCTCGAGCCTATGGCCGTCCTAACTGTGGACGAAAGGCAGGAAGAGCTTAAGTTAGTTAGATTGTGACCCTGCTCGGTGATTGGACCGGCCCATTCCCAGCCACGGGAATGTACGGTTTGCGGAGAGAACAAGGCACGGGGGCACTGCTAAAAGCCGAGAGGAGGATTCATGGAGGCCACGCTTGATAGACTACGTATCTCGCATGCACGGGCCTTCTCACCTCGTCTTCCGTTGTGGGCACCCACACTAGGGTTTGACAGGCACTCCCCTCAGCCTTAATCGTACCTCATTTGAGGTCTCTCATATCTTAAGTACGGAGTACGGGAAGAAAAGAAGTGCCATTCGGTGGCGAGTGACGCGGAAAGGACTCCCAGCAGCCCACCTCGCAACCCTGGGCTTTTTTTTTTAGTCAGGTCATGTAGGCAATGGCACAGTTGGACACAAGTCTTGAGTTCGTCTCACAGGCAGACAGGCCAAGCCTATGCTGACTCTCCATCAGGAACTCACACAGAGTGGTTCAGCACAGCGTAATGCCATCTCTAAGGGTGGTTTTCAATATCGGGGCCGGGATGGATCTCCCAGCCGAGAGGGTTTCCCCAGATCATGAGCGGCATCTAATCATAGCCGCCGCTACCTTCTTACAGGCCGCAGGGGTCTGTTTTATTAAATAGTGGATATTCTGGCTATCTCAGTAATACAATTGGTAAAATCCCAATAGTAAGCCAATTTGACTAGCGAGAACAAAGCAGACCCCTGCAGCCTGTAGATTGGTTAGTGCGTTTCACCAGGACGCTGACGGGTGTCTGGTGAAAAATTATGGGGATCTCCGTAATCTGACTTCGGATCGAGCCTTTTTCCAAATCCAAGTCGCTTCGAGTAGCGTATCGTATGGTGAAACTGCGGCTGAAAGCAATGATAAGTAAGAACCATATAAAAATGAGCCCAGGGTGGCAAAATTTCCTGCGACATTCTGTGCTGGTTGCCTACCTATTCCTGGCTTGTCTAGCTTGTCTCCAATGGAAAGCCAAAACGTGTCGAGATGGCACCTTAGTTAGAAGGCAGGCTTTGCCGCTTTGGCTGATTGTCGCCTGCATTCCGTTCTTCAGTCAGGCCTACCCTGGTAGATGGGCTCGATCATCCTAGAGTGGCCTTACATCATCATCTTCTCGGTGATAGAACCATAAGGAGTTTGATGGCAAGATACTGACCTGTGCTTGGTGGTTGAGATGATGCTGTGGTTGACACATGCGCTATTCTCGTATCATTAGAAGAAAACATAACTAGCAGGTCATCAAATGCTCTAGAATCCCGCTTTGGGCAATTGTCTCGGACTCATGCATCCTTGCTTTAATTCAAAGAGGATCCTCATCCCATGTGACTTTCCAGGTATCTCCATTCAGGGCGATAATATCGGCAGCGAGTTCTGTGATGGACTTGTATCGGCCATGCCAGCAATTCCATATGATCCCATCACATTTCAAGTGGCCTGTTCGGGGAAACTCCATCCTCTGTAGCTTCTGCATACGAATGGGACCGTGATCCGGACCCCACCATTGGTCCTCAAAGGGGTCGTAGCCGCGTGTCAAGGAGTAGAAGACCGACCCAATGGCGAACTGTTCCGTTCGGCAGCCAGCCTTTCCATATGTCCCGCAATCTGGGCCACCTTCGTTACCAAGAAGTCTGGCGAATGGCTCCGTTCCAGACAACATGTCCTCTCCTATCTTGAGTGTACGATCAAAATCTGCTAGCTTCAGTTGTCCATCGGGACACAAAAGCATGTTCCCAGGACGAATGTCGCAGTGAGCCAGACCAAGTTCTTCAAGCCAAGCGGCAGCAGCGCCAAGCTGCTTCATCCAGCGGAAGCAACGCTCTAGGGGTTGTCTTCTCAGGACCCCTACCACTCGCTGAGATGACTCGTCTCTGTGCTGTTCTTCCCTAAGAAGAGACGCGAGATCCCCATTAGTGGCATATTCTAAGAAGATCGCTTTCTCCGTTCGGTAGAAGCTTCTGACAATATATGACGACGGAGGATGCTGCTCAAGAATGTCGAAAATATTTCGTTCGTTGGCCAAGTTACAATCTCGACCAGGGCGGACCTTCTTAACAACGATATATTTGCTCAACTTGAACGTCAACCCAGTGCTACCAAGGCTGAGCAGACGAGGTTCAATCTGTGTCTGCACCGAACCACTTGACTTCTCCGTAGCTTCCATGGGCATCGGCATCGGTATGGAGGCGTTTGGGGGTAATCGTGTCGCGGAGACGGTAGTGGATTCTTCTTAAGTTTGGAGTGTCGGTAGGACTGGTAGGATTTATCCTTTCTTACTTCCTCAGGCATCAGTTCGAGCGAGCTTGGACGAATCATCTTTGACCCCCAGGTACGTTCCTCATCCCATCCCATCCTATATCAGATACCACGATCACAGGATTTGTCCTTCAGTATACGGTAGACTACCACGATGAGGTGAGGACGGGAGAATATTTGGCTGAGACCTGTGAAGCATTGATGCAGGTTAAGCTTTGGATTCTTATTTAATAGGGTAGGTATTAGTTATTTCTACAGTGCCTCGCTAAATGACTTAATAATTAAAAGATCCAAGTTATAGCTATAGGCACTTCTGCTCTGAGAACTTAATACCGTTTAATTGGAAGTGTTGTGGCTTGTGAGAGTGCACCATTGGCCAATGTAGACGGTCGTGTCATTTAGATGCGGGCCGCAATATAGCGACCTGGAAGATGGTGTGGTAAAATATCATGTGTAAATGGCAGGCTTTCGTCCAGTCTGGAACTCTAGATTCAAGTCGTTCTTCACTTCTTTCTCATGCTCATCTTCTGTCATGTTTGGATCGCTCGGGTGCTTAACGACGGCTCCAGCTTCTCTCAAGGCGGCCATCGCCTTCGCAAATGACGAAAGGGCTGGATAGACAGCAGCCTTGTGTTCTGAGAGAGCCCAGTCCTGATGAAACAGCCATGCAAGGTACCGCATATTACAGTTCCGAAAAACTGCTCCCCTCTACCAAGGGTGCTAAAGAAGACCGCCAGCCTGGTGAGAGGAACTGCTCATCTTGGCGCATGTGCGTTCGCATGGAGCTGCTGCACTTGATTGGCCTTGTTCTGACTCACATTCGGCGCCATGAGCCGATCTTACTTATGGGCAACGGGTACTTAATTTGAGGTATTGGTCTCACTCCTGCATGACTAGCTCGCCAGGCGCGTGGCTGAAGATGCTGTGAGAACCTATCTCGAATGTCCATAGGGGCCGTTGGGCCAGCAGCGAACAGAGGGTGTAATCAATTGCTAAGGTGGTGCCTAAATACCAGGACTGGGGAGCATCTACCATGGGGACCCGCCCCATGTCCCATGGACGTCTCTTTGGACAAGCCAAGAGATCTATTTTCACCCTCCATTAACTCGTAATCCGACGTCTGCGCAGCAGAAACGTCATGTCGTAAGTCGGCAGGAACGACAACTTGCATACGGAGTAGTGGTAGCATGTCTGTACGCCAATCGGCATATTCTTTCACTACTCTGCTTCATTAAGCAAGACAAAATCCCTCAAGCTGTCAGTCAACTATAGTTAGATGCTAGTCTAGCATATACCAAAGTTACCTTGTTGCTGACATTCGCTAGCTCGCTTGCATCGCTTGTGCATCCATCGCCCACCAGATCTCATCGCTTCCCCATGTTAGACAGAGTCAAAGCCTAGACAAACGGTTCAAGGCCTCACAAGCGGTGTGAGACCTGCTGGCTTCCCTGTACACATAGTGCCAGGGAAACGCACTAAAAGTTCATGCAGCAATAGTCGTCGCCTGGCTTCGCTGGGAGCACAACTGCTCGAAGTGACGTATCAAGACACGTTAATCTTCAGCATGCCGGGCCGTAAGATTCATCCTCAACTAGCTAAAGGGGTATCTATTGGCATTGAATGAGAACGTCGACTTGCGTCTGTTGCAGGGGCTGGCACTGGCCCAGAGAAGGGCTCAGGTCGGGATGCCATGTCCATTGCGGTGGCGTCAGGGGGCCTGGCTGCCTGGTGAACCTAGTTCAACGTATTATTAGCATCTCAAAAGAGTCTTCTTGAATCACTTCGTTCCTCTGTTTGGCAAACATACCCTCGATAGCATATAGACTAGGAGAGTAGAGATATGGTATGTTTACAGATCCAGAGTATACTCGGCGGCATTCGCTGCTGGGAAAGAGAGGACAGCCTGGTGAGGCATGGGACGACGCAGATCAAATCCTTATCATGAAACACCGCCCTCGCTTCCCAGCTCCGAAATCTCTATACCCAGTAACGACCAGAAGATAGGGCTTGGCATTGTAACCCATTCGTTATCTTAGGTCAAGTTCTTGACTTCTTAGCGTGCATAGACCAAGCCTGACCGTTTTGTGGCGCTTAGCGAGGTCGCGTTGACGACAGCTTCTCTTTTTCGGCCCCTGCCAGATGCTCCTCACAAACGACAGTTTACTTTTCTCACGCTATGCATAGGGACATCTACTAGCCCGGTATCCTCTCGCTTGGGCGTGGGAGAAGTTGTGGAGCAGCTTGGGATTATCATGAGTACTCTAGAAAAACTATAAGTATCGAAGCTTGAACACGATGTGAGTACGCATCAGCAACTCACCCACCATTCAATCGCCACTTCTACTGTCTTTACCAGAAGCAAACAGCATACTCGTGAGCTCTTGCTGTCAGCCGAGTCAATTCCTCTCACCTCGACAATGATATTCCCTATGCCACCAAAGCCTGAGCCTCCGTCCAAGCCTGCTACCACCTTTCCGCAAACTGAAAAGGCAGAATGCAAGTCAGATACCAAAAAGAAGTCGTAAAGACAGCCAGAAATCAGCCACTCCCTAAAAGGAAGCAATGAAAATTGAGACACTAGTTGCTCTGGTAAGTCATTTGAAATAACTGGGGTTTTCCGCGATCGCCCTCATGCTGACTTTCAAGGTTCTCCAAGCTCTATCATATGATGTCTTCCCGGAAAACGCTAGACGGAAGTGCTATAACTAGATAAACTGGGAGGTTGTTTTGTTTGGTGACCGCAATCGGATTTAGTTATATGGTAGCTCGTATAGTTCAAATAGTTTACAATCAAGACAAGAAATCATTGTACACGTGTTGTTTGAGGTCACTTTCATCGAAATCATGAACTCACATGCAAGTTGTCCACCACTTATCCGGAGCCCTCTGAATCGCGGGTAGGAAAGCTGGAGCGTAGTTCTTCTCCCTGAATTAAACGCGCGCTTTATTTAACGTTAGTGTAGTGCAGCCGCGACTGGTTCCACAAGCGCAGTGGCATGGGGGGCTCTGGATTATCTTGTGGCCGCGAATCGGAGCCGAGGACAAGGGGAGGGTTCAGGTCGGGTACCGGAGGAGTACCTGGTGGATGTGACAAGTCGTTGCGGTTGGTCCCGATCGTTTATGCTGCATGGCAGGAAGACCGGCAGCTAGAAGAAGGTGGTTGTGATTTGCTTTTTCCTGTTCACGTCACGTCAACTGAGAACAGCTGGAAACCCAAAAGTAAGGTTGAGGCTGTCCCGGAACGTGTGTGTTTGACCCGGCTAAGGCAGTTGCATATGTGCTGTGCCCAAGCCTCATCGTCCAGCTTGGGGGTTGCGGTAAGGTGTGTACACCATATTGAGGTTGCGCAACGATGGGTTGAGAAATTCTCGATCGAGTGGAAAGCATAAATAGTCGGGTTGTTATGCTGCTGATGGATCGTGTCGACGCTGCGAACAAGTTAGTTAGTACGGTGATCTCCAAGCGAACGCTCCTCTGACCTTCAGCTCCTACGATCATGCCTCGTCTCGAGTACAGTGAAAGACACAGTATTGATGTCACAGATCAGCAGCGCGTCGACAAAACGCCTACTGCCAATGGAGCATCTGAAGCCATAGGTACTGGAGCAGGCAGGCTAAGATATACTTACACAAGCTGACAGTGGTATCATGAACCTAGATCTCGAGAGTCAGCCGGTCGCCGGTAGTATGCTGTATCTGTCATTTGCTTCTTGTAGCTGCTCACATCCATCTTTCTAGAAAAAAAAAGGGGAAGCGCGTTTCTCGCGATGCAGCAACAAGACGATCCTGCCCTCATGGTAGCTCCTCGCTGTACGGCGGCGATGTCGTCGTGCATTATGTATGCAACGAACGATATCTTGCGCACCTATCGGCGAATTGTAGTAAATAACCAGGCCGGCGAAGACGATAGGGAGGCTATGGAGGATCTGTATCAGAAATGCGCTCGTTTCAGTAAGACCGAATGTTCGCCCCTCTGGTTGAGTAAATGTCTAAAGAAGCCGCCAGATCAGTTCATCGTCAGCATTAACCAGGTTCACAAAATTGATCGAGCGAACGAGACCTTGCTCCGATACCTTCGACCTGTAGCCAAGGACATCTTGGGTGATGAGGAGGACGCAAGCTTTCTCAACGAGCCAATCGGCGATTATGTGTCGCTCTCTGAACCAGACCGGCTAGGCCAAATCATCAGCCTTGTGCCTTCTTTCAAGGTCGGACGATGGCTATTCGTAAGTCAAGCGAGCTGCACCTGCCTGACTGTAGTATTAGGCTGACCCGTCATAGCGACCGTTTCAAAAGAAGGTGGAGGAGGTCGGGGAATCCAGACTGCTTCACTACCACAAGAGGGCCATACGAGGTCTCATCTTCACCGGTTTCAGTTTTATCATCGGCGTCTTTGCTTGTGCGCCGGTCGCAATTCAGTCTCTGAATGTGAACTCGGTCGCGGGGGAGGTCGTAACCTACCTTGTGTTCATGATCGTATTCGGATGGTTGATGCAGGTACTCGTGGGGGATTTCGAGAAGCTGCTGTTGACATGCCTCGCATACGCAGCCCTTCAAGCGACTGTGATGAGGCAGAATCAGTAACGAAGGGAGACTGGTGGCAGGGAGGGCATGGGACATTGTACTCTAGTGGCACTCTTCTTAGTTTCGAGGAGTACCTGAACGAATTGAATGGTGTCTCTAGCGTAAACACGTATCTCGAGTGCTGTTCTGGTGGATATGGTGCGCGAGCGGGCTGTGAAGGGGTACGACGTTCAGAGGTTGTTTGGTAAACAGAGCGATGTGGCTGGGCGACAGCCGCTCAGTAGAGCCAAGAGGATGGTTCTCGTTGATAGGATAAGATGGGATGTCAGTGGAAGATGACGATGGCGTGTCTGGGGCAAGAGCGGAATAAGGTGTGCGGTCAAGGTGTAGATTTGGATAAAAACAATGGAGGGCGGTGGGCGTCCTACTCTCCTCTCCCCCTACACAGGGCAATTGAGCCTTTCTACCACCTTAGGTACTTGTCACTGGTTTCCTGCACACGTTTTTGCTTGAACAGCTCTAGGGCTCTGTAAGGTTGGCTAGAGCCTTGTATTTTTGACAACAACATAGACATGGAACATGCTTTACAAGCCTCCATTTATACAACCAGGCTACGCTTGCTTGCTAACTGCTCGCTCACCTCGTTATCCTGGTGGTGAAGCTCCAAACTCTCTCCTCGCTCGGCTGTGACGCCTCTTCATCAAAGTGGGAGATGACCCGCGGAATGAAAGAAACGCATCGAACGTGAAAGAGGGGAAGGCCTTAGCAGAAACGACAGGGGTTAGGAAACCCTAGACAAAGTCACGAGAGAAGCAGGGCATCGGACAGCTGCCCTGATACCGGAGCCTCATCTGCGTGGTGGCGATTATTGCAGGATCTTGACGTTCGGACGGTCGGGTTTGCCATGGGCAAATAGGACAAGTAGTCTAGATATCATCGCCGGCGAAAGTCTGGGGCGCTGACTCGTGGTGTGAGGGGTAAATGTTGAAGTTGTCAAAGACACAGGCCATGTCATGTCAGTATGGAAGCCTAAGCTCGCCTTTGGTACCGCCTTGTCCGTGAATACCTAGGTGGCTTCTGACCGGGCACCAGTCATCTCCGGGACTCTGGAGGGACTTGGCCGCCGTCCATGACCGCCGTCCATGATCCAGAGCACGGGACGACTGGATCATATTTGCGTGATCTGGAGTACGGAAGAAGTTGACTTCGATGAATGACGGTGCGGCCCAACCCCTGCCCTGGCAAACAACGAGGCAGCGAGCGGAGTTGATGAGGGTCCTACTGTTGCCTTGTTATGCTTCTCTGCAAGCGAATGGGCTGAAGATCTTCTTGCTTGTCCCGTGCATCCAGTCTGCTCTCGTCGCAAAAAGGGTGCAAGGCGCTGAATGCTTACCGGGGATTGATGCTGTGGGTTTCCTTTTGTGAAATGCAACAGTATGCCCATGCCAATCCTTGTATTGAGACGTATCGCCGACCGGTCCATTGACCTTTGATCTTAGTCCATGGGCTGAGCAAATCTGCTTTTGAACGGCGATCCGAGGTAAATAGGAGGAGCATCAAGCTCTGAAGAGATCTCGCAGTGGGTGGTGGTGAGATGGCCCTTCCTATCCGTAGGTTCGACCAGCGCAGCCTAACCCACTCGACCTGCCGACCCCTTCGAAGAACGAGCATCTCGCAGAAACAACCACAAATTGCGTCCGTCGTCGCTCAGCCAAAGATGCGATATTTTCGCTATCCTTTGAACCCCAAGGTCCTCTTCGGTCGGTTCATCTCCGAGGTACGTTCGGGTTTATCCTGTCCCGGTATCGTTGTTGTGCTGACCGCTCTTTCCGCTGTTGGCAATCTTTCATTCAGCCACATCGAGAATCGACCTTGATACAACAACATGAGCCTTTGCCTCGACCGAACGTCTTCGAAATTCGCGAATAGAAACGATCGAAATAACGAGAGAGCGATACGCTGGCCTGTGTCTGATCTTCCGAGGACGGTCCAAGTAGCATGGATGCGTCATTGCGCTTGCAATGTCTGGTTGCACCGTTGACCGCGGCTCAAAGATTACCCTTGCGACACCACAAACACCTCGGCGTCCTATTCAGCATTCTGCTGACGATTAAAACCAAGACCCATGGCGACTTCGACAAGAATAAGGTGCTGTTTTACTCCAAGATAGATGTCTTCTGCTCTATCTGTCAGCGTTGTCTGGGATCGGGCGCGTGTTTTGAAGCTGCGGGAGAACGAGGAACAAAGTTGCCAGATACCGAGGTAAGTCAAGTCAGAGGAAGACTGACTGAACCTCTCTTGGACCAGCCCAAATCCCGTTCAAGTGAACAGGGCGATGACTGATTCGTTCCCTCAGCTTCTCCATGCAGTTGATGCAGTTGACAAGTGTTGACGACGCTCGCGGGTCATATCTGAGAAGCTTGGTCTCCATCTCGATGGTGGTCCCAAGCCATGCCTCATAGGACAACCCGGGTTCTTTTTATTAGTCTTTGCTAGGCTTCTGGTAAGGGATGTCACCCTTGCCCAAGCTGCAAAAATATCGCTTACCTCGGTTCCAATATGGGGCAGTGGATTTACGCCTGTTTTTCTGAGTCCAGAGCGATTCATATCTTCGTTTATCTTGCTGCCTGCGATTCCCAGACATCTTTCGGGCCGCACATAACGTTAGCCCCTAGTTGGGCATTGAGCGGAGTCGGATATGCATGCTTTCTATCTCGCACTCTGAGGGGTAAGAAGCTGACAAAGCTGCAAGTTGGATGAAACTCTTGATCAATCACCGGCTATTGATTCGGCTTTATTAACGTCAACTGATGATAGGGCACGGTGCCAGCTTCCAATACAGGAAGCAAGGCCGTTGAAAAGCGGACCGTGGGGGAAAGAATCTTTTCACTCACTGCAGCCTCTTGCGGTGCACTTTCGTGCTGTATCGCTTCAATGGAAGGAAACGACTTCTGTTGATGGGTGATGCTGGGAGCATAACACTCTGGCCGGCAACCTCGGGCCATATGTATCATCAACGTGGTTAAGTTGACTACCCTTGAAAGGTGCAGACATTGGGGGTTTGTTCATTTAACCGTCCCATGCTTGCCATTCCTTTCCACCACCAAAAAAAGGGGCTTCCTCTATGTTGGTGGCTTGCGAGCTCCAAGCATAGTCTACATACGTACTTACGTCAGGATAACCATTTCCCGAGTGCCCGATTAAACGCCCTCAGACTGAGAAAGATCCATGGATAGTTGGGCGCTGAATGGTCTGCTCGCCGCTGCCGAGTGAGGCATTCTGATGCTAGGTGGCCTTGTGGATGAGAGCACCTTGATAGCGAATCGGTTCAACGGACGTTGGAGAGGCTAGCTGTCACGATCCCGACCCAGCTGTTGCATTGTCAATTCATCCCGCGTATTGTTTCTGAACCAGAACCAATTTCGCATAGCCCTTCTCATGATTATCCCAAGCTCACATTATCGCCTACGGATGGCATTGGTTTCAATGATGCCAGCGCAGCCACTTGGAGATCCTCGACATCATCCACCCTGTTCATCCACCCATCCACCACGGATTTGCCAAATTTCTCAGCCTCCATTGAGGCCATCATCCTGTGGGTGCCTTTGATGATCATCGGCAAAAAGTCACCGGCACGAAGTGAGGCTGTCTTCAACAACAGAAAGAGCGGTGAAACTTGGGTTTGTTGGCTCTGAAGTTCAAAGAGCATAGCCCCCTATCTGTAGGAGGTATGCCAGTTCTGAGTGGTTCAAGATTCTCAGTTTCTTGATCGGTGAGACCACACAAAGAGGGCATCACCGACTCTCGTCGCCTAACCCACACCCTCAAGATGTCCGTGGCATCCCTCGGCCAATGATGCCGCAGCCGACATCTGCACCGTCAAGATGTCGTTATCACGTACATCAAGTCTTTGAGATGTACTCTGTCCGTAGCCCCTTGACCGCCCGGGCCGGCTCGTGATAAGCAAGTCGTTTTCCACGCTGGCGGCCGGACTCGCGCCCCCCCGAGGTCATCTGAGGCTACTCCTGCACATCATTCGTCCCGTAGGCAAGACACATGGTGGTGCATATTGCTGCACAGCCCACTTCGGCCGAGATTGTGCCACTTGAGCCTCGAAGTGACAAGGGTCGTTGGGTATGAAAGTGCAACTTGGCTCTTCAGACAGCCTTTGGGGGCTAAATCTATGCATCCTAGGCCGGAGTCTAGATCAGGCATGGCGCAGCTTGTATCCGTCGGTCATGCTGGTTGTTGGTTGATGGTTGATTGTCTCCAAGAGTCCGCGCGGGTGCAGGCGGCTATCAGCATGTTTGACGCGCACACGTACGAAGTGCATATAAACCCGGATGCGACGTTTAGAGCCAAGTAAAGGGATAATGCTAAGTATGCCTCGATTCGGTATTCTAAGGTAAGTATAAACCAGCATGGACAGTGATGAATTGACGCGGCAAATGGACAGAATGAAGGCTTGTAGATGTCTCTGCTTTTGTTGCTGAACACCCGGTGAATGGACAACCTGGCTTTTAAAGAAATACAAGTATGAGGCACTGCTTGAGAGAATGACTAACATAAGCTGATTGAAGATTTTGTACGTCCTCAGATGATTCATTTATTATACTCGACTTGTCCATCTTTGCCCGCTATTGTCATTTTGTATCATGATCATTTCCGGTCTATCCTCCTCATAACCTTCGGCCTCTGATGCGCGTTTCACGACTTCTCAGGATGTTAGTCATATTCATATGTGTGTTACATCTGAAAACACATTTGCCTATTCATGACTGGTTCTGCCATGTCCTGTCTGAGATGATCCTATATACCTGGCCAAACCGGCCGCAAGAGATATCAGCCACGTATACAGTGGCCAGAACAAATAAACACGAGAATCAAGGCAACATTTATATACGCACACAGGTACGTGCCTTTGAATCGAAGCATCACTTAGCCCTGCACAGCTTGCTGTTCTGATTAGGGAGGTTTCCAAAGATCTTGTCCTGGAGCTCCCACTTCTCCGAGCCAACGCCGTTTGTAGCGTAAAAGAGATCAGTGGGATCCCACTTCTCCTTAATCTCGAGGAGGCGCTCGTAGTTGCTGCCCCAGAAGGAGTGCTGGAAGTTGGGCTCGATATAGTCACTCTCGGAGCAGTACGCGCCGCCGCCGGGCGTAACGTCTCGCCAGCGCTGGATGTAGTCGTAGGTGAGGCTATCCGAAGAGTTCTTCTTGGTTACATCGTCGTCACCATCCTTCCAGAAGACGGCGCCGATGCCGTGCAGCACAGTGGCTCGCAACGCTGGGTTCACGGCTGTGTCGGGATAGCCCTCGGGACCGGCAAAGATGTTGAAGGCAATGAACCAGCCGTAGTCTTCGACGGAGCCCTTGACGGCCTCAAAGGTCTTGGTGGTGATGGTCCTGTTCGCCCAGTTCTCGTGGGGGAAGAGTCGGCTTCCCTGGCGGATGGCTGGGTTGCCCCAACCCTCCAGAGGGAATGAGGCATTCCAAGCAGTGTAGAAATCGTCGTACTCGCTGTATACTGGCTCAACGTTGATGCCAATCGCCTTCCAATCGGCAAACAGGGGTGCCACGAGCTTCTTCAACTGCGCCTCGGAGAACTTGGGCGCGAACCAGGGCTGCATGGAGAAACTAAACCCAGTATCGGTCTTGGTGATGAGAAAGTACTCGTAGTTGGCGTTCTCCTTGGCGTACTCGGGAAAGCGGTCCCAAAAGGCCCTGACACCATCCCAGAACATGGCATCGGTGACATTTTCAGCGCCTGAAGCAAAGGCAAAGGTCATGGTAGCAACGGACTCAACCTTGGGATGTGCCTTGACAACAGCAGAGGTCACAACACCAAAAGTGCCACCGCCGCCTCCACGGATGGCCCAGAAGAGGTCAGGGTTGCTGCTCTCGCTGGCGGTAACGATGCGACCGCCGGCAGTGACCACTTCAAAGGAGAGAACAGAGTCCGAGGCCACGCCGTAGAGTCCCGAGAGAGGACCATGGCCGCCTCCCTGGATGAAACCGCCCATGACACCGACAGTCTGGCCTTCTCCGCCGATAACAGTAACGCCGTTATTGTAAGCGGCCCCGTAGACCTCGAAGGCCTGCACTCCAGCGCCGGCCTTGATGGCGGGGCCCTTGTAGTCGCCTTCCTCGTAGGTCTCGTAGTATTCGATGGACTTGAGTTTATGCGTCCAGATGGACAAGGCGCCATAGCCCATTGACTTGGCGCCAAAGTCGTGGCCTGTGTTCTTGATGACGAGACGGAGGTTCAGGCTGCGGGCCAAGTTGATGGCGAGCTGAATGTGTGCAACATTGGAGGCGTCAACAGTATACACAGGATAAGCACCGAGACTGCAGGACGTGCCGGTTGAGAAAAGCGATGGGGGAACACAGGTTTGGCCTTGGAAGAGAATGGCGTTAACACCCGTGGGATCCTCGGTTGCGATGTATGAGTTGTTGAACCAGTTGGCCGTGATGTAGTCACATCTGTCCTTGTCATAGTTGCCATAGCTTGTGTAACAGACAGAAGCATAAGGAACGGTCTTCTGCAGGACGTCACCAAGGAGGAAGCCGAAGACCTTCCAAATGGACTCGCCTGGGAAGAGAGCATCCCCGGGAGCAGTCTTGCAGTCGCCGAAGGGACTTCGCTTCTTGGCGGTGGTTTCGTCTTGGCCACTAAATTGAAAGAGGTCGATATGAGAAAGTTCAAGAGCAGACAGGTTGGCCAGAACAGAGTCAGTCAGTTGAACAGACTCATCGAGAAAGAGAGGAGCATTGGCGCTCGAGGAAGTCCTGGCGATAGCCTCACCAGCTGGGGCGAGAACGGTCTCGTCAACAGCTAAGACGTATCAGTTCAGAATCCTGTAGTTCATAATAGCAAGTTACGCACGTATTTCCTTGCCATCGACTTTGATGGTCTGGGCAAAGGACGCGCTAGCAAGCGCCGCCAAGGTAAAGAACCGTATGGCAGACATGGACGTGAGAAGCGAAGGAGTGTAGGAACGACCTTGAAGGGTCTATAAAGAACAAGACGGAAACTATGGCTATCTATAACGCCATAGCCGAAGTGAAGCGTTGTGCGCCATCGAGATGGGATCACGGCCTGTGGATGTTGTGGAGCTGTTGACCGGCTTCAAGGTCCATCAGATGGGCTGAGACTGCTATCACTCAGTACAATTGACAAGCAAGTCCTGGTTCGAGCCATATGGATGCAACGCTGTTGGTTCTCTGGACAAAAGGCACAAATATAAGGGTCCATGGTGTGGGTATAGGATTCTGGTGTAAGTAGAACCAGCGACATCTGCTCGAATACCGCCGGTATCCAAGACCGAAGCCAAGGATCTAGTGCTCTTCTAGAAAGAGGAATTAGTATTTTCTTTGTCAGGATTGGCCCTTGATGCTCATATCCCATATTTGGGCCGCCTGATACAGTAGCTGAAGGATGCATTGTAGCTTGAAGCCTTTGGCATCTCGTCGAGGGCTGAGAATGGCCGATTAGCGACCAAGGTAGATGGTCCGTGTTTTCCAGTAAGGCGAAGGAATAGTACTCTACTGAGAAAATGCTGCGGAGTTTCATCGCTCTCGAAAGCGAGTCATCGAGCGGAGACTGTCCACTGGAAGAGTCTGTGCTCGATGGATCTTTCGAAATGAGACGCCATGATGCTGGTAGAGTCAAGAGAGAACTGATGAGGGACCATAAGAGACACATTCGTTTCTACTAACGCTACGTAGAATCAGCAGTGATATGTCTTGGGCTAGTTAGTACACAGAACGAGGTACGAGGGCGGCTGAGAAATGGAGAGGTCTCAGAACCGTAGGATGAGGATGCGACACAGGCATGGCGTTCCCAATTCCTTAGTCACCGCTCCAAAGGCGAAGTCTCGATCTGCATACTATATCAGAAGTTGCAACTTGGATTCAACATAGGCCCGGTGGTGCGATTTCGATGGGTAGCTGTTAGGGTAACGCAATACGGAACTTCGTCCGTGGGACACCAAGAATAACGGCCCTTGATCTGAACAAAACACGGCAAACATGAGGCTCACGAGGGATTTCGAGTACCTACCTAGCTATGCATACTGTTGAAGACAATGAGAGGAGCTAGGATGTCTATCAGATCAGTGCGGTCTATCGTGTCAGCGATCTGTAACAAACTAGCAATGGATAACTGTGGAGAAGGGATAAATGAGCCCCTGTGTTCCTCGATAATCTTGCCATGAGGCTTGGTGATGTCGAGGGCACGAGATTTCTTGATCCTGCGTTCTAGAGTGATGTTGGAGCACTCGGGTTTTGATGCCGAGTGTCATATTTGATGGCGTAACGTTGGTTAGAAGTGAGGTTGGTGAGATGATTAGTTAGTTATTAGTCTAACTAGGTAGCTATATTAACTTACTTGTTAGTCTACAGCCGCATCACCCACTCGAAATAAACAGGGCGAAAGAATAACGAGAGCGAAATAACATCCGATTTTCCATCGGAAGGGACAAGATATATCCTTGCATCTTTCCGGTGGCATGATGGGTCAGAACTTGACTAATTAGGCCCCGATAATGACAAGTTCCTTTGGTGTTGACGCTGTGTGAATCTATCACTGACCCTCTTCTTGATCCATAGAAACTGAAACTCGGGATTTGTGGTTCGCCGACAGCACACGAGGCAGGGAAGACCCTTCATCGCCTTCATCATCATGGTACCGAGGGACGTGCTAGTGCGAGTCTTCCTTCTCTTGTTTCAATAATTCCTACCGTCCTCCATCAGCTGTGTCTCCTGAGATCCTATGAGTACAGCATGCGTATCATATAGGTAGATGAGGACCCAAAAACGGCATCAACATGATATTTCCCTCCTTCTGACTCAACGGCGCTTGGACTATTCTTCCAAGAATCTATTCGCTGTCACTAACTACGCCAAAGTCGGGGACTCGATGGAGAACGACGTGGTACGGCTCCTCATAAGGGAGCTGCACTCTGGGGCTGCCAAAGGAAATGCGGCTTTTGAGTATCCATATTCGACACTTCAGCATGTCGGATACTTCATTCTTTTCTTCTTCCCGACGTTGGCTTTAGCCATCTTCACGCTCCGTATATATGGCCGCTTCGCGACAAAGCAATACAGCTGGGGTGAGTTGACGTCGGAGGTCAACCAATCTGCAAAAGTAACACTATGCTGACCGAGACATGCCAACCAGATGATCTAATCATTTCGATAGCAATGGTATACTGTCCTGTATCTGTGACACCAACTCAACTGACAATCTCTCTCCAGGCCCTATCTATCGCTGAAACCATCTGCTCTTACTACTCGATGCACGAGAACTATACCGGAGTTCACAGGAGCGAGATCCCCCCGAGATCCCTCGTGAACGGGCAGCGCTGGGCGTTCACCATACAGATCCTCTACAACCCAATCTTGGCCCTCGTCAAGACGTCGGTTCTCTTGTTCCTCCTCCGTCTCAGCGGCCAGAAGCGAGAAGTCCGCTTCACCATCATGAGCCTACTCACATTCAACCTCGCTCAAATGGTTGCCACCTTTCTATGTGCCTTGTTTCAGTGTACGCCCGTCAGCTACTTCTGGGAGAGCGCGGCGCTCGATCCGGCCCATGTCCCAGACGGATACTGCATCGACCAGAATGCGTTTTACATCTCGACTGCGGCTCTTACGATACTCACAGATGTCCTTGTTCTTGCGTTGCCGTTCTGGATCTTCCTGGGTCTGAAGTTGCCTCTCAGGGTACGAGCAGCAATTATCGGGGTGTTTGCCTTGGGCGGGGTGTAAGTCATCGAGACTCCTTGGAACAAGACTCCGTCGCTGACTACTAACTACAAAGCGTCACTGCCATGAGTGTGCTTCGATTGGCCTGGGTCATCGAGACTGCTTTCTATACCGACTATGCCGACCCCAACGTTGACTTCACCTACGATATCCGCTTCACCTACTCGGCCGTCGAGACCAACATGGCCATCATCACCGCCTCGGCACCAGCTCTGCGCCCGCTCTTCCTCAGGTGGTTCCCCAACTTCTTCTCGGCCCTCAAGTCTTCCGAGAAGTATTCACACACACATGGAGCCTACGGTCGGTCGACGACGGCTACAGCGAAACGGTCGCGCCGCGGCACACGGGGGAGCCTCCACGGGACATTTCCGCTCAAAGACATGAAGGGACATGGACGCTCGGAAATCAGGTCGCATTCGCCTACGAACTCGGAGGAGGAGATCATGACGTATAATGGAATCCTGAAGACATCTGAGGTTGCAGTGCAATATGGTGATAACAGGCAGCAGACGCAACATGGCGATGAGGGTGGAAGCGAATCGTCGACTCTTGGCTATACTTCGCGCAGCTACAGTGGATTCTAACTAGTTAGTTTATGCCTATTGGTTAAGTCTGTACTGGGCTAGTTGGATAATAAAACGTTGATATGGATCATGGTTAAATGTATTGCGAGAGAGTGAGACTATAAATTATCGATTACTAGCAAGATTCTCTGATATTATCTGTCCTTGGCCATTTTGTTTCGACAATCCAAGAATACTCGGACCGGATAGTTCATGGGTATAAATGACCTTTGAACAAGAATATGTCTTTCCTCAATGCAACGTGAAAGTTATATCCAACTGCCCAATTTCTATCATGGTTGAAGTCGGCAAGAATACTTGATTATTTGCCTTCTTCTCATTGGTATTCCCGCCCTCGTGATCGCCCCTCACGACAACCCCCCACCTTGACCTCTGGGGTTGGCGATGACGTCCCAACTTTCACCTTCACACTCACGCGACTTGACTATTTATTCGAGCTCACTATAAACACCTCAAAATCTAACCATAATACACAATGGCCGGCCGTGCCGTCCTCGTTACCGGTGCCACTGGGCTTCTGGGTCGCCAAGTATCCACAGCTTTTGGACTCAAGGACTGGGCCGTCAAAGGAACAGGCTATTCTCGTGCGGACGGAGTCAACACGCTCAAAGTCAATCTAGCAGATGAGGAGGAGGTAGTAAAGACTCTTGATGAGACCAAGTTCGACCGCCCGTGACCTCATTGTTCAGGCTCAGAGCAAGCTAACTGAGTGGCTTATACGTTCAGGCCCCAGGTTATCGTTCACTGTAAGTGACACATGCCTGCTTGCGATATTTGATACAAGTACTCACCAAGACAATGATCAAAGGTGCTGCCCAGCGCTTTCCAGACAAAGTAGATGGCGACCCTGAAGGGGCCAAGGCCCTCAATGTGGCCGCGAGCAAGATGCTGGCTCAGCTGGCTGCCGACAGGGACATACTGGTCATATATATCTCTACCGACTACGTGTTTCCCGGCGTCCCAGGAGACGCACCTTACGAAGCCGACGCTGAGCCCCGACCGACCAATCTTTACGGCCAGACCAAGCTAGACGGGGAGCGCGCCGTGTTAGAAACGTACGCTGAGGCTGGCAAGGAGGGGTTGGCTGTCGTGCTCCGTGTTCCCGTGCTGTACGGCAATGCTGAAACGCCAGCAGAGAGCGCGGTCAATGTTCTGATGGATGCGCTGTGGAAATCGCAGACTCAAGGAACAGAAGTCAACATGGACCACTGGGCCATTCGATATCCCACAAACACTGAAGACATTGGACGTGTCTGTCACGGTATGTCTTACCCTCCACCCAGCCACTTCAGAGGCCTTCTTCTAGTTGACTGATTAACAACACACGCATTATCACGCTGCATTTTACTGACTACCAGCACAAGATATCTCGGTCAAGTACCTCGACACTCCAAGCAGCGACAGAGCCGCCCTTCCCCGTATCCTTCAATTCTCGAGCGAAGACCGAATGACAAAGTACGAGATCGTCGAGCTCTTTGGCGAGATCATGGGCCTGTCAACCGAGGGAATCAAGCCCAACACCGAGGGGAATGATCCGAATGCCAGTGTGCAGCGGCCGTACGACTGCCACCTGAGCACAAAGGCCCTGCGAGACCTAGGGATCGATGTTTCGACGTGTGACTTCAAGGGCTGGTGGCGGCGCGAAGTTCGCGCGTTTCGCAAGTAAGTAGCAGCACGCGTCTCTTGTGCAGGCGGCTGTGATATGCAGGCGGGTAGCCTCAGGAATTGTTTCGTGAGGTAGTGCGCTTTGCAAGCGAAGCATGCTTGAGTCGTGCTGTAAAGGGAGGAAAGGGGGGTGCTGTCTCGGATTCGGATCCGCACTGCAAGTCGTGGGTATGGTATGTGTAGGCACAGTCTGAAGGCCACAATCCCCTGGCCTCTTTGGTTGAGGGCCAATCGAGGGAAACAAAGATTTTGGCCCTGGTTAGTGTCATAAGAAGACACCGTTAAGATGGAAAATTGAGATATCTCTGCGATACTGTACTATTGGCGGGTTTCCATTCAATCCTCATGCTCAAGCGCTATGGAACTCATGTTCTGGAGGTAGTACCTGATTTTGGATATTTGTCTTCAAGAAATAAAGTACGAGGTTATGTGCCGTGGTCCATACCATGAGTCTAAGCCCAACCCTCCAATAACATGGTGAGATGGTGTCTTCATCGTGGTCTTACAGATACCTTGTCGACTGGGCGTGCTGGAATGAATCCCAGAGGAAACAGGGCGGGATATCGACCTCGGCCTCTTAGAAAGTGGATGTAGATCTGGTCTCATACCAGACCCTTTGCTATTGCATCGTAGAGCATACCATTACCTCCACCGCCTCGCGTTTCTTCTTTGCTCCGCTGTGGTCGTTGGTTTAACGAGGGAAGATGGAAAGCAGTTATCTTGGAAGATGTGCCCTCATTCTCCCTCTTTTCTCATTGCTTTCTCGTCAGCTGCCTTTTTCTCCAGCAGATTGAAGTACCATATCCGGCGAGAGAAATCCCTCTCTTCAACCATCTTTTTGTTTTTATGATTTGCGATTCATACCCTTACCAAAAGTCGAGATGGTATCTTACCATTGAGTCTCTTTCGAAATTGCCGTTTATTATCTTTCGCTAGCTTGACATCCTTCGACCCGATTCAACCTTGTCATATATAACTATACGACCGAGCGAAGCGACAGGATCGCCATCCACAAAAGAAACAGTTTTCGTATTCTTCGACAGTACTTTGTAGGGGAGCAAGAGAATACGACAAACCCTGCCGGCGATCTTTGGGCCAATCCATTGTCGACAATCTGACAACCAACCAGCCTTGTTCCCTTCCAGGGCCTTTGGATCTAGGGCTGCAGCAGCGCCATCAAGGGTCGATCCTCCACTGCAGGAACCAATTTTCTAGATTTTCTAGCGGCGTCGTTGAGGACGGACCGCTGTAAAATGGCGTCGTCTACAACGGTAGTGGCCGCAGCCCCGCTACAATTCGAAGACTATGGTGCAAAACAGCCCGATGAGTTGAGGCCGCCGTTGCCAAAATTATCTAGATACCGCAGTCTCCGATCTCTCAAGCGCCCAGACTTCGATGTATACCCCGATCCGCCTTCAGAGGGTATCAATCTACCCCATGGAGACTGCTACCCGCGGCTCGACTCGCCGACACTTGTAGGACGAATCACTCGACGTCGATCTAAAAGCACCGCATCGATAAATTTCACCAAAGGGCGCCCGCCTCCCCTGCCGCCTGCGACTCGACCACCGCCGTCTCCCACGTCTCCCATATCCTTTGTCTCAGCTGGAAGCCGGGGCGTAGCGCTCTTCAAGGGCCTCGCAGAAAGCGTCACAGGGGTCATCGGCGGCTTAAACGCACGGCCAGCGGGGGGCGCCGTTGAGAACGATGCTACAGGACGTCAAGAACCAGAGTCGCCTGCGCCATCGTACTCTCGCTCTTTAGCACCCCGATCCCCATCAGCCCCCAGCTTCGCCAGCGCATCGAGCAATTTAAATCTAACGCTTAAGAATCCGCACCAAACCGCGCCGTCGCCCGTTATCCCGCCCCTGCCTAGTCCCTTGGCCAGTCCCCTGTTCACCCTTACACCCAGGTCTACCAACTTCCCGCCATCTCGTGTGACCTCCCCTTCCAAACCTCTCTCCTCGCCGATCAAGACTCAAAGTCGCACCCAAAGTCCGGCGCGAAGCCCTAGCCCCAGCCGTGGTCGCAGTCGCATTCGAGACTGGGATCTTCCAAGCCGGCCCGTATCTAGATCGCCAGCGCTGAATTCGCCTATCCTTGGCACAGTTCCCACTGCGAGCGACATCGCTCGCTTCAAAAGTCGCAATCTCCGCGCCCTTCGTGTTAACACTGAAGCTGCCGAACGTATTGCGCAGCTCGATCGCGAAGACGCTGATCGACGGCACCAAGAAGAACAGGAAGCCGAGCGCTGGGCCGCCGAAGTTGCCCGTCTCGAGGCCGAGACTGACCGCATACTCACCGAGCAAAAGAAGCGCGACACAGCCCGCATCCGCGCACAGCTCTCGACTTCATCGCCCAAGTTCTACAGATTCTTCATCTTCGACAAATTGCCCTTTCTGTCTCGCGGTAGGCGATCGAATGCAGCTACGAGCCAGGCCGGCACTCCAAGCCCCCGGGCACCAACCGTCTTTTCGATTGACTTCAGCTGCCCCAACAGCCCCGAGGCCACCCCATCTCCAGGCAAAATGAGCTTCATAGAGCAGGGCGGTAGAGGCATTGTACCAGGAATTGATGCGCCTACCTCTGCCAGTAATGGGGGTGAAAGGGTGAGTACCATGGCGTGAGGACGCGGGTATCCAGAAATGCTAATAACTCTTGATTCTAGCGCGTGTGCGTACGCTGCCTTTCATCAGTCATCAACCTCCCCGTCAACCCCGAAACTTCACCTGTAGATATCCTCTACTCGGCTGCCAACTTGACGACCCAGGATATTGACCCTAAAGCGAGCGTGATCATCGAGTGTTATGTCGAGCTGGGACTCGAGCGACGCCTTCGCCGCTACGAACGCATTCGTGATGTAATGAATTCGTGGGATCGCGACCAGCAGAACTCCCTCCTAGTTCTTACAAATGATATTTCTGACAGCGACGATGCCGACCTCGACCTTCAGTCTGTTCCTCGTACACCCACTCCTCCTCCTGGTTTTGCTCTACAAATGTATCATTCTTCTCGACCGGGCAAATGGAACAAACGATGGATCACCTTACTGGAGTCGGGCCAGATGTACTCATCAAAAAAGTCTGACGCCAAAGCCTCGGACAAGGACAGCACTGTTCTCTGCCATCTGTCTGATTTCGACATTTACACTCCTCGGGAGAGCGAGGTCAGACGTCATCTCAAAGCGCCTCGACGTTTCTGCTACGCCGTCAAAAGCCAACAAAAAACGTTTGTCTTTCCCAATGGCGAGAATTTTGTGCATTTTTTCTGCGCCGAAGACGGCGAGCTCGCAAGGCGGTTTCGCGAGCTTGTACAGCGCTGGCGAAGTTGGTATCTGGTCAACAAGCAGGTTGACCTGCAGAAGAAGGACAATGCACCTCAAATTCCCAAGGATCTGAGTCCAAAATCGTCTCCTAAATCACCAAGTACTGGGCCAGGTGGCCACCGCTCCAAAGTATCTGTCGATACAACTCCCTACACTATTGGCGCTTTTCAGCCGCTCCTTGACCTGAACCGCTTTGACAAACCCCTTGAGGATTTTGGTAAAGACCTGGCTCAGGACAAGCCCGAGGCTAAGCCTGAGCCCGAATCCAGCTCGAGGCCTTTGCTGGAGCGGAGGCAAACTACGAAAAGCAACGTCTTGACCAAATCTAAATCACAGTATTATCGCAAGCATACTTCACCTCGGACTCCTCAAGATGAGCCTCAGTTTTTTGCAGGTGGATTGTTGGGCGAAGGTTATGAGGAGAAGCGCAGGATGGCCGAGCGAACCCCTATCTACAGCCCTCCTGCAACTTCAAGTGCCTTCACCGACGGCCCGTCGCTGTTGAACGGCGGTGTCGTCTCACCCACGTCTCCCCAGGATAGCAAGATGGAGTCGGCATCTTGGCTGCCTTCTGCGACAGATCACTCGGCACGTTACAGAAGCCGATCTGTCCGTGCCACCAGAAAGCCTACTCATGGCGAAACGAAGCGAGAAATGCCCCAGCCTCTAGTCAATCTCACCAATAGCTTCCCCGAGCCGCCTCGCTGGCGTGAAGGCCAGGGCCATGGTGTCAAGGCGCCGACAGGTGGTCCCCTTATTAACCTTGCTACCGGCGGGCAACCCGCCAACATGGCATACAACAATACCCGCAGCACCTCCGGTGGTCTTATCAATCAGTCACGTATGCCTTCTTCCTCTTCCTCCATGGCCACCGGTAGTCGCCCACGGAGTCGATCCACCGCTGGCATGCAACAGCCCTCGAGCCGAGCTCCTCCAGTCCCCCCGCTGCCGATTCGGTCTCTACGTCGAGAGATGACGCAGCCATTGGATAAGCCCCGCGGTCGTGATCCTCGTCCGCAGGAGCCACTCATCAACCGCGCTGGCACACTGGGATTTTCGAGTTCGTCCAGACACTAGGGGGGAGGGTATGATATCCTCTTGGAAAGTCGGATTGGAGACCATACAGTTTATACCCGTGATGGCTAGACGAGAAGACGGCTCTTGGTTATGATATTGCAACATTTCTACCCGGATAAGGGGTTCACGCACATTTTGAACGAAAAAAACGAAACGTCAAGGCTGGGGTTTGGTGTTGGGGACTTGTCGAATGGAGGCGCATATCTAACGGCTGATTATGCGAAGCTCCTTTTTCCTTTGTTTGCCGATTTTTTGTAACATTTGTTACAATTTGTTGTCTTGTATATGCTTGGTGTAAACTGAGGGGCAGAGGGTTAGGTACGAAGAGCCCATGATGAACGTTGAACGCACACGGTGAGCTGAGCAGGTTCCGGCTTCTGTAATTGCGATACTGAAAGAGAATGGTTCATTCTTCGTCTTTGTTTCTCAATGCTTTGAGGTGGTGACTGCCCATTTTTGGTTCATTTGAGGTATCTTTAATCTATAGATCGTAACGCTCATGGTATAGTCTCCCCTAAGATGCCAACATCTTTCTATCTCCCGTCTCCAATGTCCTTCTCTTTTTTTTTTTTTTGCTTTGGCTGTGCTTTTTCTACTTTTTATTCAACACTCCCATTTACTTGCTACGCTTGTAAATCTTGGCCAGGAAGGCCTCGAAGACGGTCTTCTTGAGGCCCTCGCTCTCGTTGATGTTTTGGATGCGGGATCGGATCTCGCCGACGACCTTCTCCTCGTAGTCGAGGTAGCGCTGCTCGAGCTTGAGGTCGTCGTAGAGCTTCTTGACGACCTTTTCATTCTCGTCGTTCTTGCGGCCGTAGTTCTCCTCCAGAATCTTGCGCTGCTCGGGGGTGGCGATGGCGAGGGCCTGGTTGACCAGCCAGGAGCACTTGTTGTCTTTGATGTCGGTGCCGATCTTGCCAATGTGCTCGGGCAGGCCGAAGTTGTCAAGGTAATCATCCTGAATCTGGAAGTACTCGCCGAGGGGAATGAGAATATCCTCGGCCTGCTTGAGGTTCTGCGGAGTGGCGAGGTTCAGCTGGTGGAGGGCGAGGGCGACGGGGAGGTAGAAGGAGTAGTACGCGGTCTTGTAGATGACGATGAAGCTGTACTTTTCCATGGAGAAGTTGTCGAGGTCGACCTTGTCCTCGGGGGCGGTGAGCAGGTCGCACAGCTGGCCGAGCTCGGTCTGGAAGGTGGTCTCGTGGAAGAGCTCGATAAGGTCGACGTAGGCGGGGTGGGAGCGGAAGTACTTCTTGAGGAGTGTGTATATGGCGGCCTCGAGCATGAAGGCGTCGTTGATGGCGACCATGCCGACGCCCTCCTGGCGGTACCAGCAGGGCTGGCCACGACGGGTGATGCTCGAGTCCATGATGTCGTCAGAAACGAGGAAGAAGGCCTGGAGCAGCTCCGTCATCCAGCCGAGAGTGGCGGCCTGGAAATACTGCTCCTCGGAGAGAGGCTTCTCGAGGAGGAGGGAGACCGAGTCGGGGACGGACATGCCGCGGTTGCATTTTCCGCCGAGGGGGTTGGCCTCGAGGGACTATTCGAGGCGGATCAGCAGCTCGCACTTGTGCGATAGAGAGCAGTAGTTAGTTAGTTACCTTCTTGTACCAGTCAAGCTGCTCCTGGGGGAGCTTGTAGGAGCGGGCATGGTCGAGGAGGGCCTCCTCAAGCTTGGGGTAGACCGAGTTGAACTCGTCGAGAGTGGTTTTTTGAGCCATGACTGAGACAGATAGATAGACGCGGGGAATGAGAGAAGAAGTGAAGGTGCACAGGATAGGAGACCGCCTTTTTGAAAGAGAAGGAAAGGAGGATTCGGGATTAATCAAATAAATGCGCTCTCGGAAGCTGCACGATAATTACCGGTTAAGTCTAGTCTAACGTTATCTCGCTGGCTCCATTGGATTGCCTTTTGTTTTATTTTAGCTTGGCGACGGTTGTGTTTTTGACCCCTCTTTCCTCATTCGCGAAATGGGTGGAGGGGCCGCCCACTTGATTTGCTCGGTGAGCCCCAAGATGGAGAGGGGAGAGGGGCAGCGGGCGGTGAGGCCCTGCTAACTTGGTGGAGGGGCAGAATCTGGCGTCTTCAACTTGGTCCCCTGCATCTAACGTTGTCCCGGATAACTTATTATTGTTTGCTTGCTGGAACTCTTGAATACTGTGAAACTGTTAAAGTCATTCTTTGATTCAGATCTTCGATCTACCTAAAGCCCAAGTGACCGCTTACGAAATGCCCTATCCTGCGCCAAACTCCGAGCTGCCCTCTTGATGCTTCGATACATCACCAAGACCTCACTCGAGCTAGGCTTTTAGGTCCTTCCACCGCCTGATCCCTTGTAGGACGATCTGCTCCACGCGTTCATGCCACTCGGTATCGTTCTCGTGAATCACTTTCAGCGCGTTATACAGAACGCGTTCTGATACACCGTTGTCTAGCATCTCGACGATGCACGCGACGTTGAGCCCCGTGCTGCGGAGCCCCTCGACAATGGAATCCACATCGTACATGAGCGACAGTCGAATATGTGTTGGTATGTTATCCATATCCTTTCGGTTCTAACGTCAGTTGGCCGAGCCCCGTATTAGTACTGTTCCATCTGGTCGATAGTATGCACGGCTACAGGGCATGATAGAGTATCGTTGCATACCTTGCAGTCTTCACACTTTGATCCCATCGAGTTGACCCATTTGTCACACTTCCAATTCCCCCAATTGTGGTTACAAGGCCAGCGCATTGTTCTTGTCTGTTCTATCCTCTCTGCTCTGCTGTCGTGTTGTTCTGGTTTGTCCTTCTTCAAGCTATTGCTTCCTGTGTTCCAAAGAGGCTGGTGATCGTGCTCGCTCCTCGGCCACATGTCTCCTGAAGCTTCTCTTATGCCGGTCCTCGCTCGGTGAGAGAGCTCTATACCGTCGTGATTCGCATCGCACGTGCCGACACGCGCTGTGCGAGGTCGCAACTGACGCGCTCTCTGTGGGACGTCAAGTGTGTTCACGGCCATCCGGGCGCTGTGATACATGTCGGTTTGTTGCGCAGGCGGAGTCCATGGGCGTCCAATTCACTCGCCTAGCATGTTGTCGAGCTGCTGCGTCTGCGGTGACAGTGGTGTTATACGCAACCCCAGAATATCACACTTATTCGACAGTGATCGGTTAGGTGCGAGTGGCTAAACAATTGGAAGGTAACTGGCTCGACTCAAAACACCATCAGCGTCCCTTACGAAGGCTCTCTGAGAAGATGTATGGAATGTCCCGGTCTGACTCAATGGCTTTGCGCAGTAGATCTGGCACCTTGAACGCTATCTACCAAACCCCCCAGGATTTAAAGATAACAGGTATCAGCACATGCAGCATCTGGGCCACGGTATTATAGAGTTGGTATATGCAGCAAACAGGACAACAAAGCTGACTTTAACTTGTCAAACGTGTCATAATAGCTCGTTCGTCAGCCTGTCTTCTTTTGACGCCGTCGTTCCTGTTCCATTCTCACTCTCTCAAGCCGCTGTTCCAAGTTAATCGGCGTCCATTGCCTTTGCTCCTTATATTCTGCGGCTTCAACGGCGCTGAGAACAGTTTCGTAAAGCCCTCGATAGTTGCGAAATATGTGCTCGAGTGCCACAGAGAGCAGGTTATCTACGTTGACCTGCTTGGCGCAGTTAACATACTCGTTGATCCTCTCGAACATAATACCGCCACTCTGTGAGTGCTTCTCGACCAGATATCGCACAAGGCTCTCATGGACGTCTGCCGCAATCCACTGGTTACTTCCAACTCGTCGCCCCAGCTTCTGAGGTAGCGGTCAGAGAGTGAGGCTTCACGGGGATGCGATTGAGGGGATCGCTGCGAGATGTCTCCTTACCTGGCACTCAGGGCAGGTGCTCTTATCGAGGAACACGTAGTTGGAGCACTTGACTTCCGGTACCCAGCAAAGGAGGCATGGAAATACTCTAACGCAGCTCATTGCTTTTGTATACGGGCTGGCGAAAGAAGAAGGGTCAGATATGGAGTCTATGGGTCGTCTTTGGTGTAGCTGATGCAGGGCGTAACTTGCTGGTTGTAATACAGAAAAGCTTCAGTAGAGCCATTTGAGCGCCCGAACTGTATTGTCTCATATAGCAAGCACTTGAGAATTAATCACCGAGTGTTGTAAAGAAAAGGCCGTCGATACCCATCTTGAAAATGATCATTTCTTCTTTTTTAACTAGACTCCTTTTCCAAATGGTGATTCAATAGACATCTTCTAACTAGATTAGGACCAATTTTCTCTCCCTGTGACCATATAGCAGGAGATAATGATGGCTGGCACATCACAAGAGTCGAAATATAAGCCATCATCTCTTGTTATCGTCGCCAATGACTGCTTTCAGTGCTAAAGGTTGGACCATAAGCTACACTAATTCAGAAGATTCTAGAGGTGGTTAAAGATTGTAGACTATAATGCTGCTTTTTTAATGAAAGCATACTGAGACTAGCCAAGCTTTTGAGTTTCGAAGATGTTGGAGGTGTTGTTCTTTTGTAGAATCACTGTTTGTGGAGGAGGTGTGGATAGCCGCAATATTTATGGACCACGGCGACCAGATACCAAGTGCTAATCTGGTAACTCTTCAGAATGGCGGTAATAGCAGCTCTGGAGTCTCATCATACACGAATAAGCAAGAGGAGGATAGCATATCTAGCCGTAGCATGGTCTCCTTTTTTCTTCTTCGATAAGAATGCCCAACTTATGCGTTGCTATATCTGACTAAATATTCAACAACAGCCAATTACCCTTTCATATAAGACTATTGGTTGTTGGTTGTTGGTTAGGTTAGGTAGGTAGTTAGCTGCTTTTGCAATATCGCTATAACTAATCCCCGCCATGAGTTCGTCTTCTCAATGAGGGCGTTATTGAATATCGCAATCAAGAGCTGTTTTCAGCCTGCGGTGCCTGCCTATGATGAATAATTATTCTGCACTTGTTCATAGAGAAGAAGGTACTATAGGCAACCAAAGAAATCTTAGCCAAGCGAGTAATAGCAAATTGATGGTAAAGAGCCACCTCTAGCAGAGCTCACCTCACCTGGCTCCGCTGAGTCACGCGATTGGCTGTAGGACGACAAGTAAATCCACCACCTCTTCACCTTAATGCCAAAACAAGAACCACGATGGCGCTGAGCACCCACGAGATCTCGCAATTGCGCGCTGCGCTTCAAGACGCGGTAGTCAAGTGCTCAGAAAGATGTCTCTACCAGTCTTCAAAATGGTGCATTTCCTATCTCCCAGTGGTGCCTGGATGCGCAAGTTAACCGTTACTCAGGGCGGCCGAACTGCTCAACGCGCTCCCCGAGACCGACGATGACGAACAGCTCGAACCAGCAGATGCCAAATACATCTCCCCAATATACGCTGCGAATACCGATCCGGAAGAAGCAGCCCTCGAGGCCAAAGAGCTTAGCAAATACCTCCTAGCCAAGTCGCTCTTCGACTGTCGAGAATATGACCGCTGCGCCGCCGTCTTCCTCCCCGACTCGCTCCTTTCTAGCGTCCTCGCATCGCGAGTCGACCATGCTTCAGCGTCAGCGCCAACTGGAAAAGGAAAATCAAAAGCTGTCAACTCGGCCACCGTGGTGCCGCTGCCCAAGATCAGCCAGAAGAGCTTGTTTCTCGCGCTCTACGCAAAGTTCATGTCGGGCGAGAAGCGCAAGAACGAGGACTCTGAGATGGTTATGGGCCCTCAAGATCTGGGAACAGTGGCCAACAAGCAGCTTCTGGTGATAGGCCGTTTCCTGGCGACCTGGTTTGAGGAGAGGACAACAGAAGACGATGAAGTGTTGGGCAGCCAAGGGTGGCTCGAGTATCTGTGAGTACCGCGATATTGCCCCCCTCGCCCGTATGCTAACACACTTTCTCTAGATATGGCATGGTACTTGCCAAAGAAAAGAACGACGACAGGGCACTGGAATTCTTCATCCGAAGCGTCCACAAATACACTATGAATTGGGGTTGTTGGTTAGAAATGACGTCGCTAATATCTCGAGTCGAGGATGTGAGTTTCACGCATATTCCATGGAATCGTTGATGTCAACTGACATGTTCCCAGCTGAACCGAATATCAAGACACTGCCCCCAGAACATCGTCTCCTACATGTTCCACCTACACACTTCTCTTGAGCTCTACCAGCAAGGACCAGGACTCGCCAACTCCCTTGAGCAGCTCCTCTCCATTTTCCCGACATCCTCCTTTCTTCTCACCTGCAATGCATTGTTAGCCTACCATGCAAAGGATTTGATGGCTGCCGAACAGCATTTTAGTCGACTGCTAGCGCTTCATCCTCATCGGCTAGACTCACTCGACCACTACTCGAACATCCTCTACGTACTCAACCTTCGCCCAAAGCTGGCATTCTTGGCCCATCTGTGTTCCAGTGTAGACAAGTTTCGTCCAGAGTCTTGTGTGGTGATCGGCAATTATTATTCCCTTCTCTCAATGCATGAGAAGGCTGTGCAGTACTTCCGACGCGCCCTGACCCTTGATCGATCGTGTTTGTCGGCATGGACGCTGATGGGCCACGAATACGTCGAGCTCAAGAACACGCACGCGGCCATCGAGTCATATCGTCGAGCAGTCGACGTCAACCGCCGGGACTATCGTGCCTGGTACGGACTGGGCCAGACATATGAAATGCTAGAAATGCACACCTATTCGCTATGGTACTACAAGAAAGCAGCCGGGCTGCGACCCTGGGATGGAAAGATGTGGATGGCTGTGGGCTCATGCTTACAAAAGATGGGCCGGGAACGCGATGGTATCAAGGCTCTGAAGCGAGCATTGCTTGCTGATGCATACTATGACGTGGGCAGCAGCTTTGGAAGCGGAGATCTCCTTGGTAGTCGTAGCGCCACGGGGCACATGGATCCCGAGATTCTCTTGCAGATTGCTGCCATGTATGACCAGATGGGGGAGGAGGAAGAGGCCAAGTCATACATGGAGCTCTGCGTGGCCCAAGAAGACGGCGGCGCGGCTGCCGAAGTCGATCTAGCAGAGTCCATCGCCATCCACAACGATTCACCGCCAGGATCCGACAATGGCGCTGATGGCGACGAGAATACTGCAAACGAGGGTACGGGCGTCACGGCCGCGACTAGCAAGGCGCGTATGTGGCTCGCCAAGTTTGCCATGCGCACCGGCGACTACACGGCGGCCGAGCGCCTGGCTGGGGAGCTGTGCCAGGACGGCGTCGAGGTTGAGGAAGCAAAGGCCCTTGTGCGAGAAGTGCGGTCGCGGATGGAGGCTTCAGGGATGCTTGATCCGCTGGGCTAGGGTCATCGGCATTATCGAGCTGGACAGCTGTGACGTCCAGAAAGACGGGGTTCGCCGACGTGAGGCGTCTTATGAGATTATGCATTACGCAGCTTATGAACTGTATCAGTGAATAGGGCTTTGGGTCCCGAAGCCTTGGAGTCCATCGATGATTCTCACCAGAGCTGGGACAAGATATTGGAGTCGGTGCACCGGAAGCCAGATGAAACACGAACATGCCAGTTGTCCCACTGGATCACGAAATAATGGACAGGCAGTTTCCCCGAATCTACATATCGTCGGACCTGATCTACCCCCTCCAGAAATCGCAACTGTTAATGGCAATTCATCGAGAAATGGCATAAAGCCATGAGAAGAGGGGGATCGGCCCGACGATCAAAGTCAATTGAACTTTGGTATGATGACGGGGCTACATCAATCATCTGCACTGCTTTACATGTTATTTAGACATTGTAGGAGAAAAGAGAAATGAAGAACTGAGTACCTAGTTAGCAATGCTACCAAGTATATCAAGTCGGAATTCCATTATTAAGAATCTAAGTATTAGCTAGTTATTGAGGTACGATGTTCCTATCTCCAGATATGCTATTGAATCCTTGCGACTTGATCACTCTTGAGCTGACAGTTGTTTGTCTCACATTTGTATACTTGCACCACCTTGTATCTAAACATCGTCTCAAGTTTCATAGTGTACCGCAGAATTAGAAGATGCCCGGCATGCAGAGTGTATCGTTCGCAGAATATCCAAGGCCGACCTCGCTCAGGAAGCAGCTATCAGAGCACCATAGCAGCGACACCGGCAATGATGAGAGCACCGAAACCTTGGCTAGCCTTGGTGGCGGCGGCAGTAGGGATGGCAGCCGGGGCGGTCCCGGTGGGCGCGGCGGGGACAACCGGAGGGGCCGGTCCAGTGTTGCTGGGACTGGTTTCAACTGGGGGAGCCGGAGGAGCGGGAGGACCCTGAGAAGGAGGAGCTACGGGCTTCTCCGGAGCAGGAGCCGGCGCTTCGGGTGGAGGAGCAGGCTTGCCAGAGGGAGGAGCAGGAACAGGAACCGAAGGAGCTGAAGGAGGCGGTGCAGACTTTCCGGGAGGCGGAGCCGGAGGAGCTGGCTTGCCAGTGGGAGGAGCAGGAACAACAGGTTGGCTTGGGACCTGAGCTGAGGTCCCGATAGGGGGAGGAACTGGTTTGCTTGGAGCAACGACAGGAACTGAAGGAGCTGATAGAGGGGGTGCGGGCTTCCCAGGAGGCGGTGCTGGAGGAGCAGGCTTGCCTGGACTGGGAGGAAGAGCCGAATTTGCTGGAGGCTGAGGAATGGGGACCACGGGAGGAGGTACAGAGTGGCCTGGGGGTAGAGGAGAGTAGAAGGGCGTTGCGGGTGGTTGAGGAACTGGGACGACGGGCGGAGCAGATTTGCCAGGGGGCGGAGAAGGATAGACGGTTGTTCCTGGAGGTGTCGGGACAGCGGTAGGAGGGTAAGTAACAACCTCAGTCTTGTTTCCACGGAATGTAGTCTTGACCACGGGAGGGTGTGTAGGCTGAGGGTTCTTCGTGTAGGTGACCGTGCAGGGACAGTCTTGTGAGAGTCAGTGAGATGGTAGTAGTTAAGCATCAAAGAGGCAGACTCACTAGTGACCGTCACATAAGTTGGAGTCGTGACGGTATAAGTAACATTCTTATGCAGGAACTTGGTTGGCTCCTAATCTCCATGTAAGTCCTTATTGTAAGTAAGATAATCAACGAGCCCAACTTACCGGGCAATAGAAGACATAATCCCCTGTGAAGGTTGAAACGACGGTGGCCTCAGTCGCCGCGGTGTGATAAGCGGTCCCGGTATCGATAGGAGTCTTGGTGATGTTTCTATCAGGAACCTTTGTGGCAAAACTCTGCGTTAGGTAGGGGGTAGGTGTCTTAGCCGCAGCGCCTGAGAGCAGCAAGGCTGCAGGGAGAGCCTGGGAGAATCTCATCCTAGGCTTGGGAGGATTGCAGGTGATTAAGTGGGAGGATTGTTGCTGTATCAGGCAGACTGGAAGCTCTTGGGATGCGAATAATATCACTTGTGCTGTAATAACAACTCCTGACAATTGGAGGGAACCCGTCTTTTGTACTCGACCTACAACTCCGTAAGTAACAAGAACCGTATCTGGAAAGCATCGTCTTCCGAGAGCAACTAGTCTCATGGATATCTCCGCCGGATGTGCCGTTGTGGTATACCCCGTCATGAACTTGGGCACTGGGTATTTCTGGTCTCCAACTCCCCAGCTTGGTAATACCTTCAACTCCGAGCAGCCTGGACGTGATACATGAGATGGAAGTAGGCCGTGTTAGACGGTGCCTCTTCGGCCGTAGGGAAGTATCATGATGGCAGTCATGGGATGGAGATGATTGAACGAATGGCATCATGTCTGAACCTCAGCGTAAGGACATAGATGCCAAAACTAATGACATCAACACGGGAATAGGCGGAACAAACCCGAATGGGATAAGGTCGCTTGAGCTCGAGTGGAAGAGAAGTATTTAGGGACAAAGGATAGAGTCTACGTTCCTAGTCATGATCTCATTCTTCTGTTGAAAGAGACGCCAGAGAGCTCTTATTCAACGTCACTCTACAAGAGATGACAGACATGGCGCTTACACGGAGCATAGTTGGGGAACCATTACACGGCATGACGCTCGGCCTGGCTCTTATCGCTACCTGGGATCTTTATTGTTACTGTGATATTCTTGCCCAACGTCATGTTTTTTGTTCTGAAAGTAAGTCAACTTCTCATCCCATAGGTGTGTAGTACAGGTTAGTATAAATGAAAATTTTAGTAGTTTGCTCAATGATTTGCCGAATGACTGCTTGTTCCTGGAGTGAGAAAAGCACGTTATTCACAATTTGAGCAGCTCACTTAATTATTCACTACACGCGTGTCGATATACGCCCAAGTGCAGTCATTGACGGTTGAAAAGCACTTGTAATCGAGATATCCGTCGCATGATCCAAGAACCATAGGGTAGTGAGCCAAGCTGGGATGCAGCATGATACACCTAGGCGATGGCAAGTTGAAAATTTCACAAAGAGTAATTGATGGATTAAATGCTCTTGATATAGAAGAAAGATAAGGGTGCCGTGAGACATCGGTGGTGTTGAGTATCAAGACGCTACAATTTACAGCGCGGAACTCATTACCCATTTCAGTGCGCGGACGTCTCGGCAAACAAATACCTAAGGAATTTAAACTTGTGAAGTTACAGTTCATAGTTATCATAAGTGATCGGGGCCTGTTTTGCCGTGATATAGATAACTTATACCCGGTTGGGTCAGACTATCTAGTCTAGATCGTCAATCTGGGCCACCAGTAATAGTGAAACTATATTCGATAGTTGACGTCTATATATTTTGGATCAATACGGTATCAACCTCACCAGATGCCAATAGAGCATGTTCAGTATCGTGACTGCCTAATCGATATTGTTGTTCGCAGCGTAAGCCGCAAGCCGCAGAAGATGTTCAAGAAGGAGTCACGTGAACGTCGAAGGCGGGCTGCTTGGGAGGAGGGGCTCGAGCGATCCCACCCGCTCCTCGATCTCTCCTCTTCTTCACTTTTCAGCGGCGATATTCTCTACTCCATGGAACAAACCTGGATTTCTTGAATTGCCGCTCCCAATTGTCTTGCCTCCCTTTTACTCACAAGTCTACGTCAACCTTGCAGCTTTGAAGTCCGGTTCATGACGCCCACATCCAGCACCACACACCGCTCGAGAGGGATGAGCTGCGAGATGATCTGGGCAACGAGTCCACGACCTGCAGTCTCTACAAAATACGTACGAAAAGATGACAAGGGATGATGCAGACTCAACAGCACTGCAGCAATCGCGACCGTCAAGTGACGGCGAGGATGGTTGGCCATCATCCTTATCAAAGCACAGAGGGTGCATGAAGATGCCTACCGCAAAACCGCCTCAGTTCAGCTTGACCATGCCGGAATATCGAGAACTTGTGACGTACTCTTACCCGAACCAGTGTTCCTCAACCGCTATCCTTACAAATCAATGCCCGGATGTTACATACTGCCCAGACTATTTCACGAACAGCTTCAAACCTCCGTGTCTGATCTTTGCCCAGCCCGGACGAACCGTGATGATCGTCCTTGATTTCTATCGAGATGCCAGAAAACAATCAGGGAACTGTCTACTTCGGCCCGGTGCCTTAAACCGAATGTGTTGACGCCGGCGCGGCGCAGTCCACTCTGTTTCCAGCGAACCCAAACCCCTCAGTTCGAGCAAATTCAAGAGCGACCCAGTGTGACGAAGTCTCGCCCATACTATCCTTAGATGAGGGAATTTCTACATCCCACTGTTGTTGTCTACATGGCTATGAACCTTGTCCTCAAAGACTTAGGTGTTATAGTGTATGACCTAGCGAGCACCCGGAAGAGGAAGTTGTCGGGCTGACGGCGGGCAACCTACCGACCTCGGGGTGGAGCCGGCTCCTCGGTGTAGGATCAGATACAGCGCCTCTTCGGCCACGAGTAACGCCGAACAGGAACAACGGCGTACTCCCGGTGCGCTGGATTGAAGCACTTTACCCGTCAGATTCTCGCCATTGGACGCTGGCTATTGACAAACACCAACCCTGGATATTCTCCAGGCAGACGGAGTGGACAGAAGCAAAGAGGCCCAAATCGACAAAAGTGTGGGACTCTTCAAACAATCAATCCATGTTGTCTCTCGCCACCCAGCCTCGATTCAGCAGTCGATACTGCTTTGCATGAAAATTTTCATCCACTTGACAGCCACTGTGGATTAGGTGAAATGGAGAACAAGCCTTAAACAACCACTGATCAAGCCTAGGCGTGTTTGTATGTGTATTGCCGCACCAACAGCATACTGCCAGCCAGTTGCAAGAGACTAATGGCAACAAATACAGAGATAATTGCCTACTCCGTACGAAAAGGAAAGCTATCATACTGCATACACTGGGCGGCTACGCGCTCACAGTCAACTGGCGTTCAGAACTCTTTGTCCGGAACAACTTCAGCGAGAAACTAGGTGATCCGGTTCAAAAGCCGGCTCATAAATCCAGGAGCTACGATGTAGCCTGCAGTTGACGGGGCCTAGAGGAAAATAGGAAGTCAACTGGAAGCAATACAGCTTCGCAGAACCCTTGTCGAAGCCCCGCGATTGACGAGTCAATAACCAAGGCACAACCTGACAACCAAGACAACGAACAAGAACGTCAGACTGGCCGAAGACTTGACGGAACTCAGACGGGCCAATGATGGATGGTTGATATGACGGCCGGACTAAGACAGATGACCAACTCGGTTGTTGGCCGCGGAACGGAGCACCTTTCTGGCATGGTGGAGGATTCGAGAAAGATGCTAGAGCCACGCGGTCGCTGCACTGCCCTCGACAGTTTCATACTGTGCGCGACGGGCTGGACTACGGAAGAGAGAAGAGATGCCGTTTTTCACGCAAGACTGGGAAGCGTTCCCACTCCGTTATTGATTGAGTTGGCGTGGATGCGTGGATCCTGAACGTTAGTGTGGACGCCTCAGGCAAAGGAACCAGATTCTAACCCCAACCTCCTCATGCAACGCGTCGTCACGGCGATTTCGCAAATGCTAAGGCGCCATGGTTGATGCGCCATCACGCTCACGTATGCCCAGCACTGCTCTCTCGGTATCAACAGAGTTTTCTCACAAGACTCCACCTCTCTACCAAGATCGCACCTCATCCCCGGTGCTCCCCCGGTAGCGTGAGTGATGAATCAATAATCCAGGTTTTGATCGTGGATCGCAAGGATGGGAACCTTGAAGCAAGCTGCTTGGGCTGCTGATTGGTGACGCGGCATACGCTCCGTGGCTCCCGCTGAGATGTACCTGGCAAGGGGAAGAGCGTAGCATTTGGGTGAGGATGGGGAAATTGATCGCCAGGCACAGCAAGTGGTGGGAAAAGCTTGCTCGGCCACACCCGGACTTTGTGTGAGTGCTTATTCTCGCTCAAGCTCGGCCGCGTCAACGTGGCAGGACAGACAGACAGACAGCTAGTTAGACAACACAGCTTGAGTCGGCCAGCACTTCACTAACGCTAGTCAACTGCCCAAGACCTGAATCATGGTCTACGGATACGCACGAGCGAGGTGAGGGTTTCTGCCCTAGGAACTGCTCCAGAGCGTCAAGACAATTAGCTGGTCGCGTGCTTTTTGACTTCCCGATGGCTATGCTATGCTTAACCAGAGTACCTAGTCATCATCAACGGCGCCTGCTCAAGCTGCTAGTGCCCGGGTTGCGAAAAGTATGATTCTACGGACAGTCACTGAATCAGTCCGAATCGACTCCACGTGTCACTGGCGGATGAGGTCCCGGGTTAAGCCACTCTGTCGTCACCTCGGGTGGGCATGCCTTCAGAGTTTTCGCCAGAGTCTCAGGTGTGCCAGGTTGCTCACAGCGAGCGGTGAATCTGGTCAAAGTGCTTGCAGGCGACCAGGCTGTTCCTGGTACAGTGCCTGAAGTGCCTGGCCTGGGAGCGTTGCTGCTGACGCGCACCGTCGGGCAATTATCGTGCTGCGGCTTGGACCCTGTCGTGCCTGTGCGCCGCCTCCCACCACCTCCCGCAGCCCTCGACAAGCCCTGGCACACCCTCGGACGGGCTGGGCGGTTTTGGGAAACAAGCCTCTCAGGACCGACCACATGGACTCTGTCAGGTACCAGGCACTGGTGGCAAGGGCTGAGCCAATCAAGGGGCCAAGGAGGCCAGCGGCGCCAAGTCAAAATGCACCTAGAAGAGAAAAAGAGCGATTCTGTGGGTTGCTCTGTTCCGCCTGGCCATGCCCTCGGGGCCTTGCCCTTGCTCTAGTCCCGGAACTGGAGCAGCTTTACTGGTGTCCCCGTCGGCATGTGGCATTGGGAGGGGTCGTCGGGCTCTGAATTCATACGGTACGGAACAAGAGGCCACCATCCAGCCCGCGATTCACGACTTCTGTCGCCGCGCGGTTGTCGAGACGGAGATGAGCATCAAGATTGAGGCTCTAACTAACAAACAAGTTTCATCCCGGCAACGACGAATGGGAAGAGCGACAGGCGACAAAGAAGAGATGAAGGAGACCAAAAAAAGAAGCTTTGAAACAATGGCCTCCTTTGGCCGCCAGGAGCTTGAGAAGGGCGGGCCGCGACCGACCAAGCATCTCACGGGCCACTGAGAGACGAGGGACTACCAAAATAGCCCACTCCACCACCACACGACACCACCACCACAACGTACCACCAAAGAAACGATTCAGCGACAACAACCCTGTGCATCAGAGCTGCGCTTACTGTGCTGGCAGTCGAGGCAGTCCTCCCACACACCATGGATACTGGCCCACCACCAGGCGGCTCGACCGGCGGCTCTAATAGCGGAATCCCTTCGCGGGCCTTGTCCCTTGTCAAAGACGTCGCCTCGGGTGCCGACCCACTGAGGCGCTTCAACGTTTTCCTTGACAAATCTGATCTCGACAAGCAAGTGGACGGGACGGGGATGGGGTAAGAATCCGTGGGTTGCATCCCAGGTTTCTGGGCTCCGATGTTGTTTATAAAACGGGCCTCCCTCTCTCCTTTCCACTTGGTGTTCGTTCTGATCGACCCACCTTACTGTCTTTTGTTTCAACCATCTTGTCTTCGGACTATCATTCCTTCTTGAATACTCTCAAAGCTTCTCATTCCTTTTGGAAGCCGAGTTACCACCACTGTCCCTGACACAACCACGCACGAGCTAGTTCTCGAGCAACTCTATCAAGCACCTTGACGTTCTGATTCAGTCCTTTATCAGACGCCACAAACAATCACTCTTGTCTTGACGGCAATCGAGAAACTCAAAAAGCCATCTATAAAACCATCTCTCCAGAACCCCCAACCACTTACACAACAAACCAACAACCGCAAACATGAAGTTCGCTACCGCTCTCATGACCCTTGTTGCCTCGGCCGCCTACGTCGCCGCCGGCCAGGTTACCTTCAAGACCCTGGACGACAAGACTCGCACCATCCACTTCGACTCGGATGTTGGCTACGACAAGATCGAGTCCGTCACGGTCAGCAGCGCCAAGGACACTACTGTCAACTTCCCGGACCAGTACATTGGCAACTTCTACGCCGTCGAGGAGGGCGGCGCCCGAACTCCCGGTATGCTCGGCGAGGTCACCTTTGGCGGCTGGTTGGGCAAGACCTACTTTGACGTCTCTGCCATTGTCAACCCCAAGGACCACGACGGCGTCAAGCAGATGTGGCCCGCCAGCGCTCAGACCCCCATCTCTGGCTGCGAGGTCTTCCCCTGCGACAACTGCTACTGGCTCCCTGACGATGTCCAGACCAAGGTGACCAAGGAGACTCACATCATCACCACTCTTGGCTCTGGTAGTGGCTCCAAGTCCTCGCAGTAAACGTCTCCATGGACTTGCCCGGAGGGAAAACATCCCCCTTGCCCTCTCCCTTCTACCTTTCACGTTGCGGTGTTGAACACTGCTTTCACGATGACACGATGATCCCTATACAAAAAATATCCCCTTCTACACTACACGATTCACTTTCACATACCCCAAAAGATACCCCTCGCGAGGTTCTAGAACCCGAGGCTTTTTCTTGACCGCGAGGACAAACCTCCGGGCTTTTAGACTATGGGCGGAGCAGGCGGCGCTTATGGACGGATGGGAAACAGGACAATAAAGACACAAGACAAAAGAAAACAACAAACACACAGGGCTGGGGAAGTCATCTTTCTCTCATTGGAGAAATTTACAGCGGAGCAGCAACACTCTTTCTTTTCTGCTGCTCTCGCACAAAACACCACAGGCTTGATGCCTCTTGGATTGGCAAGGGGGGTTGAGGCTGGCACTCGCTTCAGATTGTTATCAACATGTTTCTCACACTCTTTGGAACCCAGACCACTTTTGACAAGTTTTACAAAACTTCACTGTATATATTTTTAAGGGGTATCCCTCTAGGGCCCTTTGCAAAAAGACCATTCTTCTTCTTTGGACAAAGACTCTTTTGGACTTGTATTTTTGAGCAGTTGCATATAGATCTGCACATAGACTTTTTTGACTGAACCCATTTCACACACATGAACATCTCAACAAAACCTGACCTCGGTGAAAAACAAGGCAGGACGTGCATGCAGGAGAGAGTGACAATCATATGCAAGAGTCGGGGAGGTTGGGTTGGCATGTGGGTGAAGAAGATGACCAGCCTCGTGGCTTAGACTTACTTCCACTTGGGTAGATGGATGCCACTAGGATGATGATATCTATTGTAAGGATACTTTTACCTGTAGTATTTCCTATGATGAAGATTACATGTAATTTAGCCAACTATCTGGTGACATGGTTAACTACCAGAGTGAACTCGCGCCTGGTTAGAAACATGAAACAAGGTGGGTGGGATCCATAAAAGGCCGCGTTTTCTCTTTTTTCTTTGTCGGCGAGACTAACTAACCTTCCTATAACTCGCATACAACAAATCACGTTGCGAGAAGAGACCATGAAACGATAGCCACGTCAGACGCGCATCAGCGCTGTTCCTCCCCTGGGCGGGATGCGACTCTGCTCAGGAACGTCGCGTTGCATTCTTATTCACGTGGAGATTGTGTTGATCGATCTAGCAAAGAGGGAGATCACTCGGATCTAAAGACGAAAGAAAAAAAAAGAGGATCGACTCCTGGTGATGCGCGCAGGGTTTTCCAATGGCCAAGGCTTGTCTCTCTCTCCCTTCACATGATTCTTTGTAAAACACCCCGCAGCTGGTGTCACGCCAACCCAAACCCCTTGAAATGTATCCGTCTAACAAAGAACCAAAGAGACTTCTCACTCGGTGGTCCTCGCTGTAAGCTTTATTAACTACGCTCAGACACAATTGAGAGCTTTTCGTCCTTCTCACGAGTTTGGTTTGTCACCCACACATGCAACGTTGTCTACCAGCAAGCAGTGTTTCTAAATGCAATTCTCAACAAGGGTCGAGAAACAAAACATGGCGGGGTCGTGGCACCAACGAGAACCCTGCCGAAGCATATGTATTCGGGTCCCAGCGGCCTGGTTTTCGCCGAGACAACAAAGACATGTCTGGCTCGGATGAGTCTTGTACGGGAGCATGCAGATACAGATGCACCTCCCATCCTTCATGATACGATTGCCAAGTTGATGGTGTGAAGCGGAATCCTGGCATCAAAGATAGACAACTTTCTGCCTAGGTAGGTGTCTGTGTGTGCACAACAGCATGAGTAAACTAATCGTAACATGCCTCCCTCCCCTCGTGTCTGGGCCGTTGTAACCTAATCATGAGCCTACTTCTTATTCTCTTCGGCTGGCGCAGCTGCAGGCTCTTCTGCAGGCGGTGCTTCGGTCTCTTTGGTCTCGTCTTCCTTCTTTTCCTCTACGGTTGGCTCTTCCTTCTTGACCTGCTTGGACTTGATAATCTTTTGCAGATGCTCTCCCGTGTCTCCGAATCCGTCCAGCTTACCAAGTTTCGTGGCAAGGAGCTCGACATCGTTCAACATGCTGCCGTTCTGTAAGTATATAGTCTAGTCACTAGACACATGAACATGTAAAACATACCTCTTCAAGCCAGCTTCAGTGTCGACGTTGGCTTCCTTGAAGCTTGACCCAAGCTGTTCCCTGTAGCTAGAGAACACAGGCAGCATGATCATCTGGATCGATGTGTCCGGGAGATGCTTGGTCAAGACGCGGTGTAAAGTCGTCGTCTCCTTCGCCAGCGTCTCCATGTACGGATGCACGCCATTTCCACCGTCAGCATCCCAGCTGATGGTCTTCATCGTGCGCGAGTGGATGGCCGCTCTGCCGCTCATAATCTCCACAAGCTTCTGGTAGATGCTGTCCTGGTGCTCTTGCAGTAGTCGTCTGATCTTATCGAACTCGCCCATGAGGTTCGACACGCTCGCCCCAGACCCAGCATGGCGCCGCACAAACTCCCGGATGTGAGGGATAAGCGTGGCTGTAAAGGCCAACGCCTGAGAAGCCAGGGCCAGGTGCTTTGTCGTGATGTTCTTTAGTCCTGCCGAACGCGTGGCGCCCGCACCGAGGATAAGCTGTGTACACCTCGAATTGAATAGTTGGAGATATGCTATCAAAGATGTCGCAATGTCCGTCGTCATGGATGGGATTCCACTGATGAGATGTGAGAATTTCACAATTCCCTCGAGGCACAAGAATGCCGATTTAGGCAACATAAAATTCTCCGAGTCAATCGTGGCAGTCCTGATCTTCTCCTTACCGGTTCCGTTCGTCTCGACGCCATCGTCTTCGCCCCCTATTGTCGTCAGCTCTGAAGAAGGGATCCAGATTTTGGTGCTATCGGTCCATTCTGTGGGATCTTGCGTGCTGGCACCCAGAACTGTATTGAGCAGGTTGGAATTGTACTCTGAAAAGTCCTTGGCGTTCCACTGATCTGATTCCATCCCCTGAGCAAGTTTCTGCATCTCAACGTCGCGATTTTTTTGCACAAAGTCCTTGATGTGGCCATTAACCACCGTCTTGAGAGGTGTGCCGCTGCGACCGGATATCGCCTCGCATTCGTTGGCAAAGTACAGATTCAGTGTGAAGTAACGGAGGAATAAGGTGAGAGGTAACTGTGACGTCTGTTCAGCCCTGACCTTGAGGACCTTGACAATCTTCTCGATTGCAACGTCGACGGATTGACCAAGTAGATTGGCAATGTCAAGACTCTTGTGAAGTTCCTCTTGAACTTCAAAGAAGGAATTGAAGGGGCCGCCAGAATGTCGGTCTGGTCGCGGGCTAGAGAGAGGAGACCGAACCGGAGGAGACTTCAGTCCGTCCCCGGATGGCGATTCAGTTAATGAGCTGGTTATCTCCAACAACACCTTGACCTGTGTCGTCAGCCTCCTCAAAGTCTCCGTAACGCCGATGTAGATCTTGACAAGCAACCCCTCGCCATCTTCAGGGTCCAAAGCACGCAGATTCCGCGCCAAGATGGACGACTTATCCTGGTTCGATAGATGCCGACCCCCGCTAGCAGTTGAAACGGACATCATGGACTCATTGTCGTCATCCGTGGAACTGGGCAATGGTCTTCGAATCAAGTTTCGAATCTCGCGCAAGACCGCCTCCCGATACCCAACGGTTGCAGCTGCGATATGCTTCGCTCGATGGAGGCCGACCATATTCGGGAGCAACTCGGTCTTGAGCTCGTCGGTAGCCGTTAGGTAGGCTGGAAAAACTGAAGGCGATCGCGCATGGCCGCCCTTGGCCCGGGTCGCTGCGTTGCTCCATCGAAGAAGAATCTCTGGTCGCGAGACCGATTCAACATGTCGCCTCAAGTCGCGAATGAGAATGTTCTGAAAGTTCGTCTCGTATGCCTTTCCGATTCGTGATCTTAGAGTCGCAAGGTCGGCGTTTACCCCTTGCAAGGCGGAAGCTGATCGCAAGTCCCGTAGTTGAATATCCGATTCGTGCTTAGCGGCCGCATCCCTTTCACCAGCAATGAGCTTTTCCAATGAGTCGATATGTAAGAGAGCTTTATCGACTTCGCCTTCGTCTACCAGTGCTTCGCAGCTCGCGACTCCGTCGACAATCTGCTTCAACTGAAGTACAGCATCGTTAAGCTGTCGCAGATTCTCCTGTCGTCGTCGCTTGTGAACAATCTCTAAGCCCTTGGCTGCTATCTCCTCATCAAGCGCTTCCAGCTCCGTTCTTAGTGTCTTTATCCTTTGGACAGACTCTGCAGCCTCCGAATGTAGCTCCTTGAGGGATCCTAGAGCCGTGAAGAAGGTGGTCGACGCAGTCGAAATCGAATTGATGAGATGGACCTCTATAGTGTCCATGTACCAGGAGAGCTTCTCCTGCAAGATTGCGTTGGTAGCAAGAGCTTTACGTGGCGCAGCGGCACTACCGTTGATAGCACCTTTGCCTTCCTCCGAGTTGGCAGGTCGGATAACTTCTGATCGCTCGCTCACAACATCAAAGGTTCGTGGATTCTCGAGATGAAAGTCGTCGTCAAAGTAGACAGTAGGAATAGTCGATAGCGGCGGGGGTCCCTGCGTTGGTTTCCGGATAAAGGCGGCGCTGGGCCTTCGGACTGGACTCGAGCCCTCATTCGAGTTTAGTGATGAAAGGGATGCGGTTGAGCCTTTACGAGTCGGACGAGTCCTCGAGCTTGGTCGCAAATATCCATCGTTGGACTCGGTAGGGGTTGAAGCCTCCTGACGACTTGCTCTCTGACTGTTTGCTTCATCCTCGTCGCTCTCCTTGAGTCTCTTGAGCTGTTCATAGAGTGTGCCAATTTGCGTCAAGTACGGCTTGAACTCGTCAACATCGACCTTTGTGATATTCGTCAGGGTGACTGGGGGAATGTCTCTCGCTGTCGGAGGCTTATGTGCGCTCGAACTCGGAGCCGAGGTGTGAGGCTGCAGGCCGGTTCGTACTATTGGGGGTTGAAGAAGGGTCGAAATAGCTGTTCTTGGTCAGCTCTAGTCGAGCATGAGGAATTCCAAGACCCCGAGACGAACCATTTTGGCTTGACTCGTAGACTGAAGCCGCCAAGCTACTGGGAGCACTATCCAACACCCCTCCTACTGAATGGATCGAGCTCGCTGTAGAACCACGTCGCGATGCTGGACGAGGGTGGATCTGGCCATGTCTGTTATTGCTGCGCCCCTCACTGTCAGACTTGTTCCGAAGCGCATACTGCAGCGACTATACCTATGAAAAGGAAACTCTCCCTTTCCTATTGGAGGCAAAGACGAGAGGTCATCGGAAGATCTGGCGGCGCTGGGGGAGAACATGATGGATGGAGTGTACTCTGCGACAGGCTAGAATTGACGGCTGGTGTCGCGTATTACTAGGGTATCATCGCTGAAAAGACTCGGACTAGAAGCGTAGTTACGCCGGCGCAAGCAATAGAAGAGATTCAGAAATGACAATTAAAGGAACTCAAGATGCGCCGTCATCGTCAATAGGCCTCCGGATTAACGGCTACCTTGTCCAGGACCTTGTAAGTAATGCCACGCAGCTCACCCCTAAACGGCTTATTCCCTTGGCGGTGGCACGTGATGATAAGCTTGTGCTCTGCTGGCCGCATGCCTAATTCAGCTGCTGATTACGAACCTGCAACCACTTAACGCGATGCGCGTTTCTTATCAGGGGGTCGCGTCTTCTCAACCGTTACCCTTCCAACATTAGATGTCGAGTTGAGCCCCTCCACGACTCCACAAACAAGATCTCCAAACTCCCTGTCAACTTGCGCTCGCCGACGACCAAGGACAGATCAGAGCTTGAAATAGATCATAATGGACCGCGGATCAGTCTACTCTACGCACGTTTTCGAGCCGAGTTTCGGTGAGAACGGCGATACTCGTCTGCAGCTTCAGACTCAGCTCGAAACCTTTATCCTTGACTTTCGCCTCGACAACAACTTTGTCTACAGGTATGCGCAGATACTTATGGTCATGAATCCTTGCACATGCTGACTCCCTACAGAGACCAGCTACGAGAGAATGCCTTGCTGAAAAGGTACTACTGCGATGTCAACATCAACGACCTGATCAACTTCAATGAGGAGCTGGCGCATCGGTTAGCCTCTGAGCCTGCCGAGATCATCCCTCTGGTAGGACTTCCCGACTCGTGGAATACATCCCTTCTAACCAGGAACAGTTTGAAGGAGCGCTCAAGAAGTGCACACACCGAATCGTTTTCCCTCACGAGCCAAAAATTGAGATTCCCGAGCACCAGTTGCTCCTTCACTCAAAGAACGCCGAAGATGTCTCTATCCGCAACCTCGACTCAATGACAATCGCTCGGCTGGTCCGAGTTCCGGGCATCGTCATCGGTGCTTCCGTCATGTCCTCGAAGGCGACAGAACTTCAGATCCAATGCCGAAACTGTCAACATTCACAACAAATGCCCGTCCTAGGTGGCTTCACAGGCGTCACCCTGCCCAGAATATGTGCCCGTGTCCGAGTTCCGAACGACCCGACACCCAAGTGTCCTCTTGACCCATACTTTGTTGTCCATGAGAAGTCGCGCTTCGTCGATCAGCAGATTATCAAGCTTCAGGAGGCGCCCGATCAGGTCCCTGTGGGAGAATTGCCACGGCACGTCCTCATCTCTGCCGATAGATACTTGACAAACAGAGTCGTCCCTGGATCTAGATGCACTGTTATGGGCATATTCTCAATTTACCAAAATAAGGCTTCGAAGAACTCATCCACTAGCGGTGCGGTGGCTATTCGTACCCCTTACCTAAGGGCAGTTGGAATGCAGACCGATATCGACCAAGCAGCTAAAGGCAACGTTACTTTCTCCGAGGAGGAGGAACAAGAGTTTCTGGAGCTGAGCAGGCGGCCTGACTTGTACAATGTCATGGCTGATTGCATTGCCCCCTCCATCTACGGAAACAGGGACATCAAGAAATCCATCCTATGTTTGCTACTGGGTGGTTCAAAAAAGATTTTGCCTGATGGTATGAGACTGAGAGGAGACATCAATGTTTTATTACTTGGTGACCCCGGTACAGCCAAGTCTCAGCTGTTGAAGTTTGTTGAAAAGGCAGCCCCCATCTCGATCTACACCTCCGGAAAGGGTTCGTCCGCGGCTGGTCTCACAGCATCCGTTCAAAGAGACCACTCGACACGCGAGTTCTACCTAGAGGGTGGAGCTATGGTTCTGGCAGACGGCGGTGTTGTTTGTATTGACGAGTTCGACAAAATGAGGGACGAAGATCGTGTAGCGATTCACGAAGCAATGGAACAGCAGACCATCTCCATTGCCAAGGCTGGTATCACCACTATTCTGAACGCACGAACATCAGTCTTGGCTGCTGCCAATCCCATCTTTGGTCGCTACGATGACATGAAGACCCCCGGCGAGAACATTGACTTCCAGACGACCATCTTGTCGCGTTTTGACATGATCTACATCGTCAAAGATGAGCACAGTCGTGAGAAGGACGAGACTATGGCAAGGCACGTTCTCAGCATCCAGATGGACGGTCGCGGTGCGGAGGAGCTTGCAGAATCTGAGATCCCTCTCGATAAAATGAGACGCTACATCACATACTGCAAGACGTAAGTTCTTTGCCCCTTTTTTCCGCTTTCACATGTACTAACAACCTTCAGCCGATGTGCTCCTCGCCTCAGTCCCGAAGCAGCTGAGAAGCTTTCATCTCATTTCGTCTCCATCCGTCGCCAAGTACACGCTGCAGAGATTGAGGCCAACTCCCGCTCCTCGATCCCTATCACGGTCCGTCAGCTCGAGGCCATCGTGCGAATCACCGAGTCCCTGGCTAAGCTCACACTCTCCCCCATCGCCACCGAGGTCCACGTCGACGAGGCCATCCGTCTCTTCCTGTGCTCGACCATGGATGCCGTCAACCAAGGCAGCAACCAGGGCAGCCGGGAGCTCAACGACGAGGTCAACCGGCTTGAGGCTGAGCTGAAGCGGCGGCTGCCGATCGGCTGGAGTACCAGCCTGGGAACGCTGCGGAGGGAGATGGTGGAGGGCAAGGGGTACAGTGAGCAGGCGCTTAATCGGGCATTGATGGTGTTACAGAGGAGAGATACAATCATGTTTCGTAACCAGGGGGCCCAGGTTTATCGGAACGGAGCATAATATGGGAAGGTTAATTGTGTAATGATGTGAATGGTCTTGTTGGTCAGTTATGTATGTGGCTTGTCTGGATGATAGACAGGGATAATGAGTAACGAGGCAAGATTAACACGACCGCTGTGTATTGACTCGTCTTTACAAGCGATTGACCGAAGCAAGCCGAACAAAATGATGGATAATGGTGATGGTATGAGCTCTCCTCGTCCTCGTATCTTCACAACTGTGCATCTGTCAAGTAAACCATTAGATAGTCTAGAGAAGAGGATTCGAGTTCTTCTGCCGTCAGCAACCTCGAGCAATGAGTTGCCTCCAAGGATATAAAACGAGTCAATCATGTCCCAATGTAGCCCCAGAGATCGAATACAAGATGCATCCAGTCTGGAGATCTAACGTTACCGTAGGTTCCGTTCCTTTGGCAGCCTATGGTGACGTTATCCTGAATGCCATGGCTAAAACGTTGGCTCCGATTGGGTCAGGTGGACGGTAGAGTGGCTCACCCTAAGCCGATCTGGGCAATACATTGTCACGCTCAGTCTTGAGAAGTAGCCCTGGTGATCAGTTGAGGATATTCGCCTCTAGTCATGACACCTCTTATTTCTTGACTATTTCAGTTGTCATCTCCTCTGAATGTGTTATGGCTGACTGTCAATCTCTTGAGACGTGAAGATGCGGTTCCTTAACGCACTTGTGCCATGCCTCGGTCTGGTCAACAGTGCTCTCGGCATCGACGGCCCGGGTGTGTTGCCTCGAGACGTGGGCGATAGTCAAAAGACTCTTCTGAGCAGTAGCTGGGCAGATCGAATATGGCAGCAGATCCAGGGTGTTTCGTCCTGTTCAGGATGTCAGGTCAGTTGTGCTTGACCCAAGACGAGACTGGTCCAAGAGAGCTAACTATCATCAGGGCCTGCTCCTATCCTTTAAAGGACTTGCCCGTCTGGGCGACCGAGCATTTGTTGACACTATAAAGGACGTTTGTAAGCTCTCAAAGGTAACGCTATTCCCGCTATCTTCATCAATGGTCTGTCACTTACAGCCTCAGGTTGAAGATGGAGATGTTTGCGATGGAACCATCGAACTCGAAGGACCCATCATTGCTGAGGCGTTGAGAAACCTAGTCATTGGATCTAAAACATCGCAACTATTTTGCATCACCTTTCTGGGCGTCTGCAAATACCCGGCTGTTGACCCATGGTCTGTTCCTTTCCCGCCAAAGACATCGCCTCGCAGGCGTCTGGCACCAAGCGGACGAGATCCTATCAAAGTGGTCCACTACTCTGATATACATATTGACCAACTCTACACTGAGGGGTCAAATGCAAAGTGTAGGAAGCCAATCTGCTGCAGGTAGGTAGTAGGTTTTGGAAGCACAGACGACAGTTACTGATTGAGCCAGACCTTATACAGAGGGAGACAAGCCTGGTAATACAGACTCACCGGCTGGCCCGTACGGCGAACATACTTGCGACTCGCCAGCTGCTCTGGAGCATAGCATGTATGAGGCTATCAAGAAGCTAGTTCCCGATGCTGCCTTTACCATCTTCACCGGGGATGTTGTAGACCACGCCATTTGGAATACCAGCCAGTCTTATAACGAAGACCAGAGTAAGTGCTAGGGTCTTCTTGTTGTTCCAGACTAACATCATATAGTAAAAACGTCATATGGGAACATGAAGAATCATCTTGGTATCGTCTATGGCACCGCCGGAAACCATGAAGCTCACCCGACAAACGCATTCCAGCCCAGCTCAGTTGGAAACTCCTCCCAGTGGATCTACGACCTTCTCTCCGGCGTGTGGTCCCGATGGATTGAGCCTCGGGCTTTGAGCACAGTGGAAGAGCTCGGGGCATACTCGACTCGGTATCCCAGCGGTAACCTGCGGGTCATTTCCCTCAATACGAACCTATACTATCGCGGGAACTTCTGGCTGTTTCAGAAGGACATGCTGCGAGATCCGAGCGGTCAAATTGAATGGCTTGTAAGGGAACTTGCTGCCGCGGAGAGGGCTGGCGAGAATGTCTACATAATTGGACATATGCCTCTCGGCGACCGGAACGCCTTCCATGACCAGTCCAACTATCTAAACCAGGTTATACAGCGGTACTCGGGGACTATCGCGGCCATGTTCTTTGGACACACCCACAGAGATCACTTCCAACTCGCGTATTCCGACAACGCAAACAAGAGCTTTTCCAACGCTCTCGTCGCCTCTTACATCGGCCCCTCACTCACGCCCATGTCAGGCATGCCCTCGTTCCGGGTCTACGATGTAGACCCCGTCACATTTGCCGTCCTCGACGCAACAACCTACAGCGCCGACATGACGTCCGAAACCTACCAAACCCAAGGCCCCGTGTGGAAGAAGTACTACTCCGCCAAAGAGACCTACGGCTCGCTCACGAACCCGCCCCTGACGGACCCCCACGCAGAGCTCTCGGCAGCGTTCTGGCACAACGTCACCGAAGCGTTTGAGAAGGACCAAAAGGCCTTTGATGCGTTCATGCTGCGCCTCAGTAGAGGATGGATACAGCCAGAGTGTGACCAAGAATGCAGAGCTTCGCAGATCTGCCAGTTGAGGGCGGCGCGGAGCGAGGATAACTGCGATATTCCGACACTGGGTTCTTACTATCAGAGGAGGGCTGAGGACATTTCGGAGAGAGATGAGTGTGGCATTTCGGTCATGCAGGCTACTCTTTCTTCGTTGGTGTCGAAGAAAGGTATGTTGGAGATTTTGCAGGAGTTATTGTTGAGACATAAGGTGAGACTATTTGGATGATAGATTATACGGTTTGTAAGAGTAGTCATACATAAAATACACGATACATGTTGATATCAGAAGAGTATGCTAAAGGTTGGATCGGTCAACCATGAATTATCAACCATACCATCAGTGATTTCTTGTGGGGTCTGGATGACCTCTATTATTAGACAAGACTATGTCTATGCTGCTTGGCATTTGCCATCCGGGTATCTGACCCAACTCAGCCCTTTAGTTAGGCTATTATTGTCATTGCTGACCCAAATGTCAGCATGAAGTGTTAGCTTGTTATTTACCAACCATGATGCTCCGGAGACTTCTTCGGAGACTTGTACAACGTGATTACCACTCTCACCCCCGGATTGAAGCTCGCAGACCCTGAAATATCACTCTGACAGACCTTCCTAGTCTAGCCTGGACCCTCGAGAGCCTAAAAGCTGACGTTTCTGGGGATGCGTTAGCACTTGGGGGCCATGAGATGACTCTAACTTATACTAACTCAAGTTAGATGCTGGCCGTCTTACAGCATCGGAGCATTACAAGGGAGGCGTGCTCGAGCGTGGTATGAACGTGAGATATAAAGACAATATATCGATACCATGTCCAAAGCGTTTGTTGTTTCAAGTTCATCAAGAAAGCGGTAGCACTTTACTAACAATGACTTCTACAGAGAATCACCAGGAGGCTAGTTCAGATGTGTGCGTTGTAGGCACGGGAGTTTTGGGTCTCCTCGCGCTCAAAAACCTCCGCGAGCAGGGACTTGACGCCGTTGCCCTTGAGAGGAATGAGTACATTGGCGGTACATGGCATTCGTCTCAGAACACGGAGCAGACTTCGGCCTTGGCTCAGACGACAGCGAATACCTCCAAGCAATGCGTGAGTTGGAATACGCCATTGTCGATAATGAGGGCATCGCTAACCGGACGAAGTGTTCCTTTACTGACTTTCCTATGCCTGATGGTAAGCTGACGTGACTTTCCAGAGTCATACTTGAACGAAGCTTACATATTGATAGACTTTGCTGTACATCCGCCCCAAAAGGACATCGAGAAATACCTTGAATCGTACGCCAAACACTTCGACTTGCTTCCGCACATTGAGTTTTCCACCTCGGTAGATCGCATCGAGAGGGACGAGGAGCAGCGAGTATGGAACGTTTATACCAAGAATACCAAGACCGGTGCTGAGGAGCAGAGGAGGTTTAATCGCGTCGTCGTCGCCACGGGCATGCTCAATACCAAGAACCTGCCCAAAGTCAAGGGTCTTGAGAGGTTTGCGGGAGATGTGATTCATTCTCGGCAGTTCAAGGACGCTTTCAAATACATAGGGAAGAATGTCCTCGTCGTGGGCATCGGCGCCACCGGAGCAGACACAACGTCTTTCTTGGTCAAAGCTGCAGCCAACAAGGTCTACCTCAGCCATCGAGGCCAATTCTATCTCGTAAGTATACCAGCAATAGACTGACCACGCGGTTGAGTATTGACGATCTCCAGCTGCCTCGTCGCGTCAAAGGCAAGGCATTTGACCATAGTATGAGTCGCCGTATCGGCATCTGCATGAGAGCTTTAGCCAATATATTTCCCCGAGCTATTGCTGGGCTCATGTCCAAGGGACTCGACAACGTACGAATCAAGACGTTTCCTTGGCTAGCCAAACATCCTGCTTTCATGTCACCTCGACCACCAGTCGATAACGTTCTGCATCGTATACCTCTCTTCTCTGATGACCTAGCCGAGAATCTTCGAGACGGTCGAGTCAACTCTGTACCTGGTATCCAGGAGGTAACGGGGCCAAAGTCAGTTACCCTTACCGACGGAACTGTTTTGGACGGCCTGGATGCCATCATCTTCTGCTCGGGCTATCACTATAACTTTTCCATCGTCAAGGGTGCTGGCAACCCAACTGATTCGGCCATTGCCCCCGATCACAACAAGCAGATCAAGGCTGCCCGGCATTACAGCGACGACAACAAGTTTGCTCGCCTTTACCAAGGATTCATCTCGGAGCAATACCCAGAGTCGCTGGCGTTCTTGGGTCATATTATCATGCTGAAGCCGCCCTTTGTGCTCTATGATCTGATTACAATGGCGCTCGCGGGTGTGTGGTCTGGCAGTTATCCTATGCCTTCTGCCGAAGAGCGTCGCAGGGACATCGATTCCCACTACAAGTTCACGGTCAAAACACTCCAGAATGGACCAATCCCTCATTTGGGCATGCGGCTCGTGTCAGCGGCCACGTACGACTGGCTGAATCAAGCTGCAGGCACAGGTGTAACAGAGCGCCTGGGCTGCTTCTCTTGGGACGCTTGGAAGCTGTGGTATAGTGACCGCAAGTTCTACAACTTGATGATGGACGGGATCGATGCTCCAGCGGCGTATCGGTTATTTGACACCGGGAGAGGTCGGAAGCCGTGGGCTGGCGCAAAGGAGAACATCATCAAGACCAACCAGCAGGCGAAAGAGCTGGGAGAGGAGTGGGAGAGGGAGAATCGGGATAAGAAAACCAAGTAACGTTATTAAGTGAGTTGAGTAGATGGGAGTTGATAGGTTGCGAATTTTCCTTGGCGAATCGTTCCAAGTTCCTGTCTCTGAGCCCGAGAATCCGAATCCGGTGGCCAAGCTTGGAAAAGTGATGTAACTTAGTTATTTACCTATCCTGAGGCTGAATCCCATGATGGCTGAGGTCGCCAGGTGAGGCACCGAATAAGGATTAGGCACCCACTTATGTTAGTTACGTACAGTACCATTGTGAGCGCCCGCAGCACAAGCCTTAGGTACCTAGTTAGAGGCTGTCTTGCTCCAGATGTGGAAGGAAGGAGGCCGGCCGTAACGTTATCTCATCCACCATCACCCTTCAACATCAAGTACCGCGTAAGCTAACTCACCAGCTTTACAACCAATACAGCGCCCTGGAACCTTTGCCGGAAAAGGCGCGAATTGTATGCTCGGCATCCGGCCTACTCTTAAAGCGAGGCCTTCGCTTCTGGACCTGATTCGTGCCAGGAACGACAGTGACGATCACAGAGACGACTCAACAGATCGAGAAGACGACAGCGACAGCGGCTCCAGGGGACGCGCGGGGAGCTTCAGCGGCAGCTCCAGCGGGAGCTTCAGCGATGCGGCCCCTGCACCGTCCTCCAACGGCATAGGCCCCACCCGCTCAGCATCGTCATCATCCGGGCTCCACCGTGGAACTGGACCTGGAGCTGCTGCTGCTGCGGTTGCTGCTCAGGCTCTATTCGACGTAGCTCGTCAAGTGCCTCTGCCAAACTCTCCACCACCATCTCCATCTCCAACTCCATCTCGACCGCCTCCCTCGACCTCTTCTTCCTCTCCGACTTCGCCCTCCATCCGGCCTCTGTCGCCGTCTCCGATCTCTCCCCCTCAAACCCCTCTTCAGCTCGATAACGCGCCTGTGTCGCCGTCGTCCAAGATGCCTCCCGTACGTTTTCTCCGCCAATGTCACAGCGGGTTCCCGTCCCCTGATGCTTCCTAACAACCCCGTGACGTGACGACGCGGCGTTCATTGCCCCGCTGGATCCTCGAGGCTGACATGTGCATTGCTCCAGAAAGCGAAAGCTGCTAGCAGCAACAACAACGATGAAGATGGCTTCGAGACTGGTATGTTTGATCTGAGGAGCCCTCTTGGCTTGGGTTGTATCAAGGTACCTTGCGACAGTTGCTAACATTGCTCTAGGCAAAATCTACTCCATCTCCGGGTTAGTTCCTTAAGATCTCTTCAGATGATGGCGCTTCACCTTCTTTAAACACCTCGCGGCCAGTATCATTGACCGAAATGGCCCTGTTTACTAACCCTCTTGCAGTCCCGTCGTCGTGGCCGAGGACATGCTTGGTGTTGCCATGTACGAGCTGGTGAGTCGCAACCATCAGCCATCGTCATCGCCCGCCACAATCCTAACTTACTATCTTAACAGGTCAAAGTAGGACACGAAAACCTCGTCGGTGAGGTTATTCGAATCAACAGCGACCAGGCCACTATCCAGGTTTATGAGGAGACTTGTACGACAGCCTATGACGGAGCTCAAGATAGATATGCTAACAATTACAGCCGGTGTCATGGTCGGTGACCCCGTTACCCGAACCGGAAAGCCCTTGTCCGTCGAACTCGGCCCCGGCCTGCTCAACGGTATCTACGATGGTATTCAACGTCCTCTCGAGGCCATTGCCAAATTGGCAGAGTCCATTTACATTCCCCGCGGTGTCGCCGTTCCTGCCCTCGACCGAAACAAGAAGTGGGAGTTCACCCCCACCATGAAGGTCGGCGACCACATCTCGGGCGGTGACGTTTGGGGTCACGTCTTCGAGAACTCGTTCCTTGCTGTCCACAAGATCCTGTGCCCTCCTCGCGTCCGAGGAACCATCACCAAGATCGCCTCCAAGGGTGAGTTCACCGTTGTCGATAACATCCTCGAGGTCGAGTTCGACGGCAAGAAGACCGAGTATCCTATGATGCAGACCTGGCCTACGCGAGTGCCTCGTCCCTCCAACGACAAGATGTCCGCCGATCAGCCCTTCATCGTCGGCCAGCGAGTTCTCGACGCCCTCTTCCCCAGTGTCCAGGGTGGTACCGTTGCCATTCCCGGTGCTTTCGGCTGTGGAAAGACTGTCATTAGTCAGTCTGTGTCCAAGTTCTCCAACAGCGATGTTATCGTCTACGTCGGCTGCGGTGAACGAGGCAACGAGATGGCCGAAGTCTTGAAGGATTTCCCCGAGCTCACCATCGACGTCGATGGCCGCAAGGAGCCCATCATGAAGCGAACAACCCTCATCGCCAATACCTCCAACATGCCCGTCGCTGCCCGAGAAGCCTCCATTTACACAGGAATCACGGTGGCTGAATACTTTCGAGACCAGGGTCTCAACGTGGCCATGATGGCAGACTCTTCGTCTCGATGGGCCGAGGCTCTTCGTGAGATTTCTGGACGTCTGGGAGAGATGCCTGCTGATCAGGGTTTCCCTGCCTACCTGGGTGCCAAGCTTGCCTCGTTCTACGAACGAGCTGGCCGCATCAAGACTCTGGGCTCCCCTGAACGCGAGGGCAGTGTCAGCATCGTCGGTGCTGTCAGTCCCCCTGGTGGTGATTTCTCGGATCCCGTCACAACTTCCACTCTGGGTATTGTGCAGGTCTTCTGGGGTCTCGACAAGAAGCTTGCGCAGCGAAAACATTTCCCTTCGATCAACACATCCGCCTCGTACAGCAAGTACACCAACACCCTGGACAAGTACTATGAGAAGAACTACCCCGACTTCCCCCGACTCCGCGACCGCATCAGGCAGCTTCTCTCCGACTCGGAAGAACTTGATCAGGTGGTGCAGCTTGTTGGAAAGAGTGCTCTGTCCGATCCCGACAAGATCACTCTGGATCTTGCCGGCTTGATTAAGGAGGACTTCTTGCAGCAGAACGGTTACTCAGACTATGACCAGTTCTGTCCCATCTGGAAGACTGAGTGGATGATGAAGCTCATGGTTGGCTTCCACGATGAGGCCCAGAAGGCGATTTCTCAGGGCCAGAGCTGGGCCAAGGTGCGAGAGGCTACGTCTGAACTACAGGGCAAGCTGCGACAGCTCAAGTTCGAGGTCCCCACCGAAGGAGAGGATGTTATTTCCAAGAGGGTAAGCAACTCTTTTACAGCTCGGGATGCGCAGTCACTGACAGATTCTGTAGTACGAGGAGATCCAGCAGACCATGACGGACAAGTTCGCTGCTGTCATGGACGAGTAAGACGACAAGGCCCGAGAGGTGATGTCAGGAGACGTTGCATTGCTGGCAGTTGTGGTCTTATAGCTATAGATTGGTTATGCTGGGAGATGTGGTCTGAAGAAGGCCAGTATTCGATTACTGTTTGCGCCACCCCGTACTTTAGTGTTATTCAATCGATGTCAAATTGTTCAAACCATGAGGATGTGCTGTTTTAGAGTCACGGAAGCATCTTCCGAGTGGGTCAGTGAAGCTGCAGAAGCATCATGTGGGGCCGCATGTTTGTAATTCTCACCAACTTGAACATGGTCTCATTCTTTATTCAACTACAACTTAACATATCCATTATTATATACCCTCACTATTTGCCCTCTTATTGCTAGACGTCTCTACAGATACCCTTGCACCTCATTTACTAGTTATTTCCAAATACCAACCCCCTCACATCCCGAACAATGTCCGAAGAGCTTTCAGACGAGGTGGAAGCCATCAACTCCATCTACGGCGACGGCAGCCTCATCCCCTCGGGAGACGACGCCTCAGTATTCATTCTCAAACTCCCAGGCGGCGCATCCTCCCTCCGCCTCCAGTTCCCGCCCGAGTACCCCTCCCAGGCGCCGTCGGTGCTCGGAACACACCACAGCTCCGGCGGGGTCAAGGGTGCCGGCGCAAGAGACCTAGCCGTGTTCCGCGAAGCGCTGGGCGAGGTATTCCAGCAAGGCCTCGTATGTCTGTTCGACGCCGTGGAGGAGTTTACGAGACGCTCCGAGGACGAGACCGAGGAGGAACAAGAACCCACCGCTGAAGCCGCGCCCTCGGTAGAGGTGGATGAACCCTCATTCCCGCCTCCGACATGGGTCCTCTCGGAGCCCGTCACAGACTCCAAGTCGACCTTCATAGCGCACGTCGCGCGCGTCACGTCGCCGGACCAGGCGCGCAGGTACGTGCAGCAGCTCCTGGCCTCGGACAAGCGCATCCGGGCCGCCGCGCACAACATGACGGCGTGGCGGATCCGGGGGCCCGGCGCCGCGAGTTTCCAGGACTGCGACGACGACGGCGAGGCCGCCGCCGGGGGCAGGCTGCTGCACCTCATGCAGGTCATGGATATCTGGGACGCCATGGTCGTGGTGACGCGCTGGTACGGCGGAGTCCTGCTTGGGCCTAGAAGGTTCGCGCTCATCAATGCCGTCGCGAGGGATGGGTTCGTGAGGGCTGGGCTGGTCGAGGAGAAGAAGAAGGGCAAGTGAGGGTGGGTGATGTCGACCATGGGAGATCTCGCGATATGTCACGGACGAGACGAAAAGGTAAATGCTACACAATTCATGGTATCTCATTTGAAAAGCAACCTCCCAGAGAACGCCAGCAAGATGTACAAAAGCCGCCCATCGTCCTTGGATCATACGGGGAACAAATCTCCCTTCATCGTCAATTCCCCCGCCAAACTACATGATAATCAAACCCATCTCTAAAAACGCCTTCTTTGAGCGCTACCATACGCTCCATGGTTTTTACAAAAGTCGAGGTGCATACGTCAATCTCCCTTCTTCCCTCGGGGTATTACGACCACTGCAGTCCCTATTACTCCTCGCTCAGCAGTGGCTTCAAGATGTTCATAGCTCGGATAGACTGCTCATCAGACAGAATGACAGCGCCGGCTCTGGCTGTCGAAAGGTACGAGAGTTCCGAGCTCTCTGCTATCTGGGAATCCTTGACCAGGATGCCAGCAACACCACAGACAATACCCGTGGCTTCCAATGGCAGACTTTCGAGGTCAAGAAAGATGGGAATTAAGCAGCCTTCAGTGTCGCCGACAAGGGAGTCGCCAAAGACGTCGAGGAGGTTTTTGTCTATTAGAAGCGAAGGCGGGTCATCTTGAGCGAGGGTCACGGACATGAACCGGGGCTGCGAGACGAGGGCGGAGATGATGCACGTGTACAACTTCGTATCGATGTTGTCTGCCCAGCTTGGCCGGCGGCCGTTTCCTGTCGTGTGCCGGCTGATGGAAGGACGTTGATTGTTGAAGGATGTCGGTAGCTGTGATGCCTCCCGACCTGAGCATTGTACCAGCACGAGATTCGGCTCAATATGAGGAGCTACGTGCCTCTTCTTTAGCAGGCTAAAGGTGCGTGTTTGCAACTCGGCAACGGTAGAGGGGAGGCCTTCCTCCAACACAGAGGCTGCTGCAGGCCGGCCAACTCCCTGTTTCTGACCGTGGGTGTTTGTTGTAACGAAGCTGCTCTCGTTTTCACACAGCTCGAAACCCTTGGAAAGGAGCGACTTCACAACGTTGTCGCGCTCTTTGGTCGGGACCAGAATAAAGTCGGAGTAATATGTGGTGATGAAGAAGATAGGAATCCCAGCCAATGCCAAGGGGGATGTTAGCTCCATTACTCGGCCACCGGCATCAAGGCCTGCACTGATGACGGAGAGGATCATGTAGGTGTCTTTTGAGACAGAAACGGTCTTGGCGAGGTCGTGAGGAATCGTCTTGAGTACAGGCTCGAATACGTTTTGGGCCCACGAGGAGTGGCACACAACCGAGCACTCGAGGGGCGTGACGCTGATGTTGAGAAATCCATGCTGGCCGTCAGAAGTGAGCCCTTGCAGCTCGTATTCCGGAGCGCCGCGCAAGTTGCCCAAGCTCTGGGACTGCGGGAGGAGAACCCGGAGTATGGGTTGAAGGAGGGTCGAATAGAGATTGAGAGGGATGTGAATCAGGGTATAAGTGCCATCCTAGAGTGACCAGATTAGAATTAAAGGAAGCAATATGACAAAATGTTTCACTCAAGAAAGAATCTCAGAAGGCGCTGATCCAACGAAATGGTGACAATCGTCGCAGCAATGGCTGGTTGGGTCCGATATGATGTGCTTTTCGCGTGCAACTGCATCACTTACAAGAAAGGAAACTTGGGCATTCATGATGAAGCGCCTGAGACGTCAAGTCCTTGGGTCCGGATGGCACAGAGCGAGAACCAGACAAGGGCTGATCGCAAGTTGATTGCGATGTCTGTGACAAAGACGAGGCAGACGGGGCGGACGATAGGTCGGCGCGATAAGAGAGTCGAGGGGCTGCTCGATCATGGAGAGAGCCTCGGTCCGTCTTGTCCAAGGTTTGGGCTAAGGCTGGAGTACAGTAGAGACAAAGCAAACTAATACACGGCAACCGGTAAAGTCTGTTTTTAGTCAAAATAATAGTGTGAGAAGGTTTTGGAGATTTCAATGAGGACGATTGAGGGGGATCGAGAAGTATTTAGAGCGTTTTGCGGATTGAGGGCGATAAGGGTAAACCCACGTCAATAACCTCTCTTCCTGATCCGAGCAATCTGCATAGGCACTCACACCATGACCCTCGGGAAGGGCACGTCCCTTTGAGGTGAAGCCTTGAGCCTTGCAGGGACTTGCAGGGGGCGCTAGGCGAGTCCAAAGACAAGGCCCGGGGCGCTGGCCAACCTGGGAACTAGCTGGGCGACGATGGTGGCACATCCGCGTTGATGGGCATGGGGGTTTCTAAGTGAGTGCACTGGGCGTCAGTGGCTCAGGAAGAACCCCTGTCCACGGGTGATGATGCTACCCCGGCCTGAGTCTCGGTAGTGATTGTTGTGTTTGCTTTTCATCTGCGGGAGATGGACAGACTCGCGTCAAGCAAAAGGCCGCTTGGTTGTTTTTGTTGGCGCAGATCTTGGCCTGATGCCCTGATGCGCAATCACTATCCGCGGGTACGGAGTACTATGGTTGGCGATGCAGGTCGTTCCACGGCATTTACTCCGTGGTTAGTTAGCAGATGCACTCGATCAGATAAGAGACGGTCAACTTACGTCGCTGTCAGTTCATTGTCCTCGTCGGCATCCGGTGTGTCTGTTGCCTAACGTCAAGCTGAAGCACCCGTACCATCTGCCGCCGATGCGAATATGTGACCATGGTCTTCGGATCGATCCAGAGCAAGAGGCTGCAGCAGTCCCAACGTCATGATATGTGCAGGTACTGTACAGAGTAGCACGAGTGCAGGTAGAAGAAGCTGTCGGGTGCGTGGGGGCAGGGGTGAGGCTACCGACGGATCAGGACCCTTGGAGCGGAGGATAGCTACGGCAAGGAGTTGGTGGTGAGTTCTAAATCATGGAGTAAGCGGGCGAACCGTGAGCCTGGAACCAGCTCAAAGCGAACCTCTTTTTGGTGTTGGTGGTGAATGACGACGTTGAAGCCAGCTTGAACCTGGCTTCTCGCTTAGAATCAAGCAGCTTCAGCCCGACCGATGCCTTCCTCGTCAGCCTGCTTGCTCACCACCTCATGACCATCACATGGCCATTATCTCGGACAAGAGCATGTCCTATCTCGTTCATGTTTCAATATTAAAGACGTCACCATTCAGACTTATCACTTTCATAGACCCGGTATTGATGCATCGTGACAAAGTCCCGGTTTGTGTTCTGCGACTTTCCCAACTTGGAACTATTCTGGGAACCCCGGATTTCATGGATCATCATCGAGTTCTCTCGACCTTGCTTCACCTCCGTCCTGCATCCATCCGACTCTATTGGCGACCTCCTCCGCCCATGATGCAGTTCTGCCTCTGTACTAACGTTACATACGTCCGCCTGCGCTAGGGTTAGCTACCCCTGCGTATCATGGCCAGCGAGACGGTATTGATTTATGTACCTTCAAGCATGCCTCAGGTCGACTATTATCGTCGTATTACTTTGCCCTTCAACTAGTTGACTTACATCTGCTCATCATTCCCCAATACAGTCTCCCCGTCGTCGTCACATCGCATCTTCTCCCCGGCCCTGATCCGCTCGCTGCACGCGTCTGGAAATGGCCCGGCTCACCTCGGTGGGCTAACGTCAGAAACACCACAATACCGTAGGGTATCTCCGAGATCTCAATGACAATCTGTTTCGGGTAATCGACCCACGACAGATGCTGTTGTAACGGGCGCAAGGAAGCTCTCCCGGGGGGTCCTTTTCCCCGCTCTCCATACCCCGCTCAGTTGACGAGCTTGCTAATGGCACCACTGACTCGTGATTCACTTGGTGAGCTCCTGTCAAGAGGCTTTGCATGCATCGCGGAACCCGTCGCCCTGCTCACCTACCTGCAGCCCATAAGTTAAGCACGTCGAGAAGTGACGCAGCTGCTCGAATAGCAGCAAGTCGAGCCCCTGCCATGTTGTCCACCTCTTGCACAGATAGGGTGTTGCAGGCTTCTAACGTTAACTAAACCAAGGGGCCATGACGACGTTGGCCAAGCGATGGTGACACAAGTCTGCCAGATCGAGTGGCAGCACCAAATCTCCCCACAATCCTGTCCTCCTCTCCTCTTGTCAGGTCACTCACTCATCGCATTAAATCTCAGGACGACTGCTTGTCAACACATGGCAACAAGATAATCATGGTATCGCAATGCCTGCCTTATCAGCAGAGAGGGGCGCGTGTCCCACTGCGAGCGGGACAGAAGCTGGGCGCAAGTGGGTTGTCAGATAAAGCACTATTATCAAGCTTACATCTCAACATAAGGTAATACCATAGCTCACAACAGAAGAGGGTATTCACGATAATCGCTTGTCGGGAGTTTTGGCGGCTAAGACATGGGCCATCGGCGGCGCTGATGAGCCATGACCTACCTACCTGTCCTGTCATTCATACTTCACACCATGACATGAAAGCGCCGAGTAAGAAGAGGAGATTCATGCATGACATCGCAGGGCCAGGGCGCATCTCTTTGTCTAGCGCGCCCAATAACCGCCCCAGCCGACCTGATTGCCAACTTTAGCTGCCGACCATAGACTCTCAGAGACCTTGTTCACGCTTGTTTCACTACGGAGCTGCGTCGGAGCATCCGCAATCTCCTGTTCAGCATGGGCAGACGTGGACAATCAAGCCGGCCAGCATGTCATCCTCTCCGCAACCATAGCTTGATCCATTCCTATTTCGAGATAGCTGCAAAGTTTAACTTATCGTTTGACTCCTACAACGACCAGGTTCCTCGGGCTCTGCTGGTAGTCAAACACCGTCTCGACCCACGCATGACGGACGAGATCGTCGTGCTCCCGGAGGAACGTCCACCGGTCCGACACAATCAGTGATTCGACTGCCATGGCGCTGAAGGCCATCAGGCTCCAGATGGCGCACAACTCCTTCTTGCGGGGCAAGTACGCGCCTTCGTAGCGCTCAATCTCCTCGTCCGTCAGATCGCCCATCTTGTCCTGGATCACCTCTGCATACTGCTTGTAGTCATTGTTGGTCGTCAGCTTCTGCACTGCCCCGCGCACATATGCCTTGAACGATCCATAGCAGTTCTTGCGCAGGGATCCGATAATGACAGGGTTCGTGCTGATGTCAAACGGGCTCTCAGTTCCGTCCTGTTCGCTAGATCCTCCATTGACATCTGTATGCCGCACCTTCGACACCACGCCCTTGTCAAGGAATATCCTTTGCAGAACCGCTCGGTAAAAGTGTCGAGAAAAGAATCCAGCGCTGTCCTGTTCCGACCAGTTCTGCGGCGCTTGACAAGCCATCATGCGCGCTGTAATATTCAGTCGTACTCCGTCCCCTTGATACGTTGAGAACTTCTGGCTCATAGGGAAGCCCTGCGGATCATGCTTGTCCGATTCACGAACAAGCCTTCCGTTGACGGCCTCCAGGGTTGGCCTTAAGAAGGCATGCTTGTAAGTCGGCGGGCCGAGCTTCTCCGTCATCAGGTTGTAACAGCATCCCACGATGGCCACCGCTTGGATGCTCGGGTTGAGAACAAGGGAACGAATTCCAAAATGTGACAGGTTTCCGCAGGAGTGAATCGACATGGCCATCAGCTTCAGGTCCTTCTTTTCACTCTCTGGCTTGCTACTATTGTCAATTTGGGCAATGACATCGGCGAGATCACCACTGTCTAGCCGTCCCGAAATGTATTGCACAAACCCCTTGCCTTCTTCTGATGTATATGTCGCGTCAAGCTCTTTGACAGGCCTAAACTCGAATGCCTCTTCTCCGGCCACTTCGCGAATCGCATTGGCCAAAGCATCGGGGTCGTCCTGGGCATCGGGGCCGCGGGCTTTGAGGATCTTGGTCCACAGCTTCTTATTCCTCATAACCTTGGGCTTCACAGCCAGACCGGAGGACACGTCCAGGCCTCTTGCTGCTGTGACGTTATTCTCGCGTCCCTCAACGGCCACCACGTGTCGATTGTACGGCTCGCTTGCCATGGCTCGACCAAGATAGTTCTGACCACTGCCGAAATCGACAAAGTGGGAGATCTTGTCGCCCGAGTCCTCGGCAATGTCTGCTGAGAGTCTTTCAAGGTAATCGGCAAAGTTGGTGACCTCGTGGACTTTTTTGACGTTCATACCAACAGCCACTGAGCGAGGCAGAATGGGCAGCTTCTCTTTACGAGGAGTGAATGAGCGCCCGAGCGACAGATCTCGCACGGTCCGGATGTAGTCAATGAAGCTCTGCGGGGGGCTCTGTCCCTCGAACTTGAGATTGTCTAGATCATCTCGCATGAGGAGATCTAGCAGCTCCATGAGGCTGCACGACAGGAGGAAGGGCTGCCATTCATGAGGTATCGCGTAGTGGAAGAGTCCAGGCTCGATGGTGAAGAAGTCGAGGATATGGACTCCGCCGCAGAGAACCTGGAACGTCTCGGATGTCCTGACAAACTTGAGGAGCTCGTCGATGTACTCCTCGGGCGAGGCAAAGTCGCCGTTGAAGGGCAGCGGCTTCTCTGGTATCATCTTGAGGCGTCGAAGGACAATTTCTCATCTAGTCATTGTTAATACTAGGGGTTTCAAGTATGTAAAAGACGATTGTTTACCAGCTTGAGTACGTGCGTCTAATTATTGGCTCTCGGTCTTTGAGTTTGCTCGCGACTTTTTATTTGTGAAGCCTCCACAGGCCCAGAAGAAGTGTCTATCTTGGCTCCTTTTCCAGGATGACTGATTAGTCCACGATGGCCAGGAGAATCTGCAGAGAGGAACTGAACTTGGCTAATTAAATAGGCCAAGAACGAACTAGGACCTCGAAACACCGCGAGACTTTTATTAGTATATGAAGCATTATGCATAAATCAGATTCCCATTTTTAGTGTGCGGGTCGAATTTGTAGGTCAACTCGGTGAAGCAGGGTACGTACCAGTTCTCACCGAGCACTTCCACTCCCGTCCCGGGTAAGGTAAGCTTCATTGCTTCGATACGTACCATCCTAGAGAACTCACAGGCGACTTATTACTATTTTATGACCAATTTTAATTTATGTGCATGGTTTATGAGATGTAAAAAGATACGCATACATCTAGCCTTTGAAATAAGATCAAGCCCATGAATCAGGGCATCACTCTACAGTGAGAAACTGAAAACTAATGTGGACAGAAATGGAGACGAGCTTTACACGAATCTGCAACATTGTTTTTTTGTACAATTGTAAGCCAACTTGAACTTGTAGAGGTTGAGTAATGCAGTGGGGTCTACGTTAGTTTCGTATGTAATTCTATAAGAAGCGTCTCTGAAACCTAAGTAGACAAATACGCATAGAAAACTTGATCATACGGGGCTATCTTTGATAAGCCCATGTGTTTCTTATCACGGTAATGGATATGAACTACTGTCTGCTTGGACATGGCTTAGACGATGTAGCTGAGTATTACTAATGTAAGATTGAAGTTCCAGGTGCCCGGGTAGCCTATATCAAGAACCTGCACGTTCCAGAGAAACATATCCGATACGACTGCATGTATGAAATTCGGGAATAAACAACAGCCGTGTGCTATGTATGTCCCAGACCAGCACTGAAACATTGCGCTACATAGGTATGCATGTAGAAGAAATAAAGCTGCAGGTAGTATTTTGGCCTGTTTATGTTGTAAGATCACGAAGTAAACAAGTATGTCAAGACTTATGGAACATGAGAAATGCAACCATGACCAAGACTCTATAAATTCTCTTGGTGGTTACTTAGCTACAACCTACCTAAATCACAAAGCACTGAGATCCGTGTGACGGCTGGTCATGTTTTTCCTCTACCTGTGTAATAGGTCTCGAATCGCGAGGTTCAACTAATAACAAACAGAGCCAACTCGCACTCGGCGATAATCATTAAGTCGACGAAGTACCTAGTACTATGCCATTAGACTTTGAGTCCCTCCTGTATTACTGCCACTTGTTCTGCGTAGACATTTCAAGAAACACTATCCGCGTTTTTAAATAAATATAACGCGAGCTGGAATTCTTTGATACGAAAGCCAGGCGATTTCTCCGATGAGGATAAAGCATGGAAGACTTGGTAGGGTACCTGGACTGTCACCAACCTCTGCGGGGGATGAATGTACCCTTATCTCCCTCCCCCCTGCAACGTCATCCCCTCCAACCTCGATTGTCGCATCCAGGCTCCAAGACACTTTAACCTTTGGCTTCTTCCATTCGAACATCCACCACAGCTTCCTCCAACAACGCTGATGGGTTTGAATGTCACAATACCGCTAGGATGATGTCCTCCACGAATGACGAGGATCCGTTCCTCCAGGTCCAGCAGTACGTCTCGCTACCTCCTAATCACCCACGATGTCGCCCTCAACCTCCGCTAACCACCTCCAAGGGATGTTCTCAGTCAAATGGCCCAGGCCCGACCGCTCTTCGCTTCCTATCTTCGCATCCGATCCCTCTCCACAGATGCCGCCTCACCCGAACTCACCTCTGCGCGCTCAGACCTCGAATCCGCCCTCTCCTCCCTCGCCGACGACCTCGCCGACCTCGTCGCCTCAGTCCAGGCCGTCGAGACCGACCCGACACAGTTCGGCCTCACCGCCCATGAAGTCACGCGTCGCAAGCGCCTGGTCCAGGAGGTCGGCGGCGAGATCGACGACATGCACGACGAGCTGGCCAACAAGGTTGACGGCGCGGGCGGCGGTGATCTGCCCGACCCGAATGCTTTCGCCATCGACGGCGAGGGCGACGACGCGTACGCAGAGTTTGAGCAGCAGCAGCAGATGGAGATGTTTCGCGAGCAGGACCAGCACCTGGATGGCGTGTTCCAGACGGTGGGCAACCTTCGCAGGCAGGCCGACGACATGGGGAGGGAGCTCGAGGAGCAGCGCGAGATGCTCGAGGTTGTAGACGACGTGGCCGATCGCGTTGGTGGCCGGCTACAGACGGGCGTGCAGAAGCTGCAGTATGTGATGCGCCAGAATGAGGATCGCTACAGTAGTTGCTGCATAGCCGTCCTCATCTTTGTCCTCATTCTGCTGCTTGTCCTGCTCTTGATTCTATGACCTTTGTAGCTTTAGATGTACGAGAACTGAGAATGGCTCGATGCAGAAGTTTCCCTGTCGGAAGCGCTCATGACACAGGAAACACGGAGTTTAGGTGGGAATTGCTATATGTTTGCGTACACGCATCGACTGGGAAATCTTTTTTTTTTGTCTTGGTTGTATACTAGAAGAATAGATAAAGAGCAGCAGACATGGCCGTTGTTTGCCCCAACGGCGTCACATAATCCAACAAGTCCGCCAAACTCCTGTTATGGCCTGTAGCCTTATGCTGTGTGATGATGCCTTTCTTCGGTGGACATGGTCCATCTTTCCCTAAACGCCTCGTACAAATCCAGCCTGCGTTCTTCCTGTCTTTGTTACATGTTTTTGTGTTTTTCCTAATTCGGTGGTTGTTTTCGAGAGCTTAAGCTAAGATCAACCCAGAGTCGCTCTTCAGCACATCGGCGAGTGCAGCAAGAGAGCCTGCTGCTGTGGCAGTTTGGGGTGCCTTCTTTGGGAATTCGACGAGTGCTAGACGCAGGGCCGCCAGCGCGGCGTTGCCGTAGAAGTTGAGGAAGCGCTGCTCGTGGCCCTGGATCATGGATCGGAGCACAACGTATTGAGTGTTGGATGTCTCGTTCGGGGGTGAGTTGACGATGTAGGCGAGCGCCTTCCAGTAGTTCGTGGGTGGGTAGGGGTTCTTCTTGGATGATTTGCTAAAGTCTCTCAAGGATAAGGAGGCAAAGCCGGCACCCAGGCCAGTCATCCTGTCGTTGTGGCTCTGCTCAGTGATCCACGATGGTCCATCCTTCTTCCAGCCGATAGCCATACGCCCGCGCTCTGTCTTATCATTACCTCTGTGGCCGAAGAGAACCGGACACACTATTCGGTATTTGGCCATGAGAATGTCAATCAGGGATTGTCCTCGCCATTGGAACTCCTTGGTCGAGAAAATATGGGCTGCGAATACACCAACAGGATCCGCCGCTTTTGGGTTGGCACCACCCTCGTTGATGAACTGACTGACAATGCCCTTTGCGCAGATGTTGATCAGATAGATGAAAAGCGAGGGTAGTGTAGCATCGTTGTTTACGGAGCCCTCAGCAGGTTCCCTCTTATCCGCCACGAACTGACTGACATCGATTGGAGGACTTGGAACACTGCCCTCCAGGGCCTGCTTCAAGGTCGCCACAATCTTGGTGATCTAATTGTTTGTTAGTGAATGTCTGAAGCTATATAGTGTCACCTACTGGTTGGTGATTTGCCCCCTTTCCGCCCGTCAGCTGTCCGATTGATACTCGGATTTCTCGACGGAAGGTACCCAACTTTCCCTTCAATGGCGACCCGACAACTTTGGACTGGGCCTGCAGCTCCCTGCGGAGTTTCTTTAGCTCTTGGTGAATTTGGCTATACCTGTCTATCGAGGACGCCGCTGCCTGAGCGACGGGTGCCACGGGCCGAGTTACCGCGGGAGCAGCCGACGAAGCAGGTTGGAGTGCTGTTGATCCGTTTGGCTTCTGGAAAGGATTTTGTGTCGTAGATTGAGCGGGAGCTGTGGTCGCAAATGGATTGCTCGGCGCAGGCTTGTTCTGAGTTGCGAATGGGCCACTGGATGGGGAGGCTACTGCCGGGGCTGGGGCCGGAGCTGGTTTCTTGATTTCGGAAGAGGGTGTCGTTGAAGGTTCGGACTGCTTCGTCTCCTTCACTGGTGTAGTTCCATTAACAGCCTTTTGAGGCGGTGGTTTCGTTGGCAAAGGATGTACTGGCGGTTCTGGCTCTGGTGGTGGTCGAGGAACAGTCTTTGCCTTGAGCTCTCGAAGCCTTTTCTCCTCGGCAACGATAAAAGCTTCTGCTTTGAGCCTTTCTTCCTCTTTGCGCTCTTCTTCGACGATGCGCCTGTGTTCTTGCTGCAGCTCATGGAGCTCATATACCCGTATCGCAGCCTGGCGCACTCGCTCATGTTCTAGCTGGGCCGCGGCCAGGGCATCTCGATGGCTGAGCTCGTTGTTTCGGGTATCGCGTAGGAAGCCTGCAGCAATATTTCGCTCGGGGCTTGAGAGCAATTGGCTCCGCCTCGTAGGCGAGGAGCGCGTCATATTAAGAGATCGATAGTGAGGCCGGTCTATCTACGGCTTCGTTCTCGGCGTTGTATTTGTGATGCAACAAGTCCAATTGCTGAAATCCCGAGTATTTGAAAGTGTATCCCAATAGGCGGACGCAGACCTACTTTCAGGCCCGTCCTCGAGGGATCGATCGGGTTGCGGATCTGATGTCGAGTTTTGATGTGAAAGGCTGTTGTTGTTAGGCTTTACCAATGCTGCCCTTTGATGGAGGCTGGATGCCGATCAAAGCATGATGATACGTACCGAGTACCTACGTTAAATGTAACGGGAAGCCTGAACGCCGGGCAAGTTCCCACCTACCGCGAAACTCATCTCGGCCCGCTAAAATAAAGTCCCGTCTCAAAGTCGAGCGATATGTAGCCACAAATGTTGAGCCGCAATCACTCAGCCACAGTCTGTGGATGCATTTCAAGCTTCGGGAGGGCGCCGTGAAACATGTTCACTCTGAGGTCGCATAAAAGAGAGTTGAGACAAGACAAGATGCTCCTAACCATGAGTGGTAAGAATACCGGTTTTCTTGGCGGCTCTTTCATCACTAAGGAACAGGTGTCATTGAGTCATGAATGTGAGGGTTCACGGAGTTGACTCGGCCGACCACTGAATCTGGAACTCTGGGGTCCCTTCACCTGAAATCATGGAGACGGGACGGCTGAAGGGTTACATTGATGGCTCAAGTCTGGAACTTGAAGGTGGCACCTAACGTTAATCAGCTGTCTACGGTATGCGGATTGGAAACAAAAGCCACTTGAAGCTGTTTTGTCAGGGCCAGTTTCGACAGCTGTCCGCGAGACAAGGCTTGACTAGAGTTTAAGTACTAGGGAACGGGAACAGCATAGGCTTAGCACACATGGGCAAAGGGAAGAGCCGTGGTCCCGCTGTAGCGTCTGGGCATCTGTTCCGGCTTTTGTTGGCTGTTTGCACCATCCTATTGCCCCGGGATACGGTGCTTCAGACATCCGTGAATACGGGTTAGGGAATAGCTCGTCGTCGTCGTCGTCGTCTGTTGGGCGTCAGCTTGCCCATTTCGGCGTCCAAGAGGATGATGCTAATGATAGCTGTTCTACTCCGTAGCTGTGACAAGCTTAAGCAGAGAGGAATGCCGATGAGATCACCGGACAAAGCTCCAGCCCACCTCATTTCGTCAGTGATGAGAGACGGCCTTTGTGAGCTGCCCCTCGATGACGTTGAGCATACGGATTCCCTGGTTCCTTTCCATGGATTGTTTGCACTATTCGAGGGAGCACCCTTGAGCCGCAGGGAGACCTAGAGTTGGGAGGTTTGATTGTCGTATCCATACTGTGTGCTAAGCAGGGGGCTCGTCGCCCCTAGCGCAGGCGGAGACGGTAGGTGAAGCACCAGGCAATCAGAGTGGCCTCGTTTAAGGAGTTGGTGAATGTGACACGAGGTATGTACTATGTACTCCGTAGCTCTGGGAGAACTAACAAGGGGGAATACCAGTTTCGAATCTTGCTCTGAGCCTGCCTGGGATAAGCAGATAAGTTAACTTAGTTGAGGAGTCAAAGATCGCGCTTGTTTGTACGTATGAAGCCGATGATGCGGTGCTGCCATATGAATTTGGGTATACGTACTTCGGATACTTCCCTCGTACCTTACCATATGCACCTCGAAGCTCAGGGATTCATGAAGCTGCATGATTGAACGGTGTCGTCTCGATGTAATACGTAGTTGTCATTGGCGGTGTGGTCTTTGGAATACTACTTACGTATAATTAACAATTGTCAAAGTATCAACAGTAGACACTGATCGGCTTCCTGTCGATCGAGCAGTTTCCACTGCTTGTGCGCTTCTTATGACGCCCTTTCACGGGCTCCCTCGACGCCACAAGTAGCAGCTCGACTCCCTCCCTGAATCATGGGAGCATGGCCACTCCAAGTTCGGGGTGTGTCACCCATGTCTCTGAGCTAGATGGGCTAATGATTTTACTGAGGAGTTACTTGATGGGAGTATGTATGTGCTTACGTAGACCTTTTCCTACTGCAGATAGATGGGACAAGATTGAATCACGACTGCGTATCCTCAGTGTACAGAGTAGCTGTGCTGGCCTCTTCCTCACGCTACGTCGACGTTAGGCCAGCGGGTATCTTTCAAGCTGCATCCATCAATGGCAGCTAGAGGTCAGCACCTCCGCTCTAAGCGGAGCAAGCCGACAGGGGCGTCTGAGAAAAGCCCACTAATAGCTTCACTAGACTTGCGGCCGACCCCATCTTTAGGCGCCTCCCAAAGGCCCCCCCCGGTCCAGCTGCCCGGACACCAGTTGGTGATGTCTCCAGGATGGAGGCTTCATTTGCCCCATGAACCCCTACCTTACTGAGGTGTCGTACTGTACTGTAAGTGTAAGCGGAACAATAACAGCAAAAGTAGGTGCTCACTCACTGTAGCTCCTCCTCTTGTTGCCCAGAGCAAACCTACCTGTCCAATTGAAGTGTGGCCTTGCCCGGGCATGGCCCAACGTAAAGTCGCCAGGTACCAAAGGTACGGAGTACAGCACGCAGAATACAACTTAGTCCGTATCCCACTCCACTGAGAAGCTAGACCATCTCTACCTTATCCACCTAACTCCTCTCCCACTCACTCACATCCCTCATCCTTCTCCATACTCACCCGCGTCTTTCTTCCTTTCGTCAGGAGCTGGAATCCCTTCCATCCATCCAGGCTTTCTCTTCTCGACGTCTCACCATCTTCCTCTTCATCGCCGCCTTTCCACATCACGCTCCTTGGCTCTGCGCAAGCTCGTCTACCCTCCTTTTGGGCAAACTTCTGTCCCGCCGTGCCATCGCCATTCGTCATCGCCATTCGCCTCATCCGTCGCCCGTCGTTCAACAGGCCACAAATCTCCCCGTTTCGCCGTTCATCCCCGGCCAACGCAACATTTATCGAACATCAGATTGAACAAGCTACATCTTGATCTGTTTCGACCCCGACCCTCGACGTGTTACATTTACGTCTTTGTGCTTCTAACTGCCCATCATGGAGCAGCAGCAACAGCAACCCCCGCAGCCGCAGCCGCCGCAACAACAGCAGCAGCCGCAGCAGCAACAGCAGCAACAGCCTCAACAGCAGCCTCAGCAGCAAGCATCTCAGCAGCAACCCCAGGTTGGCGGCGTCCCTGGGCCTGCTGGGCGCAGACTGCACATCGCGCATCGTCGGAGCCCTTCTGAGCTGACGCCTTTGATGAGCATGTTTGCCAACCCAGGAAGTAAGTTCTTCATGTCTTTTCTATCCCTATGTCTCCGCTTGCCTGAGTTAGCCATCATTTGTCCTTGTATTCCTGTAACTTGACACTTGTCAATGTCGATGCCTCCCTATTATCTATCGCTCACATACTGACATCACCTTCTTTTAGTGGAGCAGCTAGCCATCCAGCAGCAGATTGAACTGCTGCAGCAACAGCAACAGCAGATCCAAGCTACGCACCAGCAGTATGTCAACATGGGGATGATGCCCCCGGGTCAGCCTATCGGCCCCGGTGGTGCGTTCAATCCTTTGCAGCCAATGCCCAACATGTCGCAAGCTGCGTTCCAATTCCCCAACCAGATGCCTCAGCAGAACATTGCTCCCCCTACCCAGCCACTCTCACATCGCCGTAATCAGTCGGCACTCCCCAACATGGGCATGGGACCTCCCCCTGCACCATCCTCCGGCGCCGCTGGATCCAACTTTGGTAACTTTGAGGCTCCTCAGGGCCCTGGCCGAGAGAACGCTGGCGGCCGAGGCGGCCGTGGTGGTGGCTCCGGTGGAGGTCATCAGAGGAGGCATTCTTTGGCTCTTGCCGACGCCAAAAAAGCTGCCGAAATTGCTCAACAGAAACGAACCACCACCGGCTTCTCGTTCCCCGCATCCCCTGCTCCCGACGAGGAGAACAAGGGCCCTGCTCAGCCTACCCCTGAGATCTCCGTTGCTCAAGGCTCCAACCGCGGCGGACGCGGCGGCCACGGGCGCAGCCAGAGCATGGCTGTCAACGGCCGTGGAGGTGGTGGCCGTGGCTTGAACGCCGAGAGCAGCGAGTTCCAGCGCCGTGGAAGCGGCCACACTCGTACTGGCTCCCGCAACTTTGAGGGTAACTGGCGCAATCAGAGCCAGAACCAGGACCAGCCTGGCAATGCCGGGCAAGCCCAGGGATTCCAGCCTGGTCACCGACCCCGTGGGTCCATGAACCAGTCCGTGTCTGGAATCGGGTCCTTCCAATACAACCCCAACCAACCCCAGGTCATGCAGCTGCCCAACCAGATGATGATGCCCCAGATGTATGGGCAGCAGCTGAACCCAATGCAAATGAACCAGTTGCAGGCTTTGCAGGCCGCTCAGCTCAATGGCCAGCAGTTCGTGGGTCTCCAAGGCTCCCAGCATGCCGGCCAGCTCGGAGGCCAGCAGCAGCAACAGCAGCGAAAGACCCTTTTCACTCCCTATCTTCCCCAAGCTTCGCTGCCGGCTCTCTTGGGCGATGGTCAACTCGTTTCTGGCATTCTGCGTGTCAACAAGAAGAACCGTAGTGACGCCTATGTTACCACTCAGGATGGCCTTCTCGATGCCGACATCTTCATCTGCGGCAGCAAGGACCGAAACCGTGCGCTGGAGGGTGATCTAGTTGCCATCGAGCTTTTGGATGTCGATGAGGTCTGGGGCCAGAAGCGCGAGAAAGAAGAGAAGAAGAAGCGCAAAGATATCACCGATACTCGATCTGGATCCACCAATCAGGGAAACCAGAACTCTAACAACAATAACAACGAGAACAACCCACCTGAAGGTGGCATCCGACGCCGTGGAAGCCTTCGCCAGCGACCCACTCAGAAGAAGAACGATGATGTTGAAGTTGAGGGCCAGAGCCTCCTCCTCGTCGAGGAGGAGGAAATCAACGATGAGCAGAAGCCGCTGTATGCCGGTCATGTCGTCGCTGTCATTGAGCGTGTTGCTGGCCAGATGTTCTCCGGCACTCTCGGTCTGCTCCGACCCAGCAGCCAGGCGACCAAGGAGAAGCAGGAGGCTGAGAGGGCTGCCCGCGAAGGCGGCAACTCCCGACACCCCGAACCTCGTCAGGAGAAGCCAAAGATTGTCTGGTTCAAGCCTACGGACAAGCGCGTGCCTCTTATTGCCATTCCCACCGAGCAGGCCCCCCGGGACTTTGTCGAGAAGCACCAGGACTATGCCGATCGAATCTTTGTGGCTTGCATCAAGCGCTGGCCCATCACCTCGCTTCATCCCTTCGGAACCCTTGTCGAGCAGCTTGGACGCATGGGCGACCTCAAGGTCGAAACCGATGCTCTGTTACGTGACAACAACTTCTCTTCGGACGAGTTCTCCGATGCTGTTCTGCGCAGTGTCGGCCTTCAGGACTGGTCATTGGAGAAGGAGGATGAAGCTGCGATTGCTGAACGCCGTGACTATCGTGAGGAGCAGACATTCACCATCGACTATAATGGAGGCGCTGAGCTGGGCAATGCCATTCATGTCAAGTCTCGGTCCGACGGCAAGATTGACATCGGTATTCATGTCCCTGATATTGCCCACTTCGTGAAGCCCAATTCGCTGGTCGACCGTGAGGCCAAGAAGCGAGGCACTTCTGTTCAGCTTGAGAACCGCTTCTGTGCCTTGTTGCCTCCTAAGCTGTCGACTGAGCTTTGCTCGCTGGCCCCGAACGAGGACCGCCTGACTGTCAGTGTGGTGTTTAGCGTTAATCCCCACACTGGGTCTGTCGCTGAAGGCGACAGCTGGGTTGGCCGGTCAATTATCAAGAGCGCTGGCAAGGTCTCGCTTCACGATATCGATGATGCTCTTACCAATCCTTCTGAGTACAACAACTCGAGTGTTCCGGTCAACGCGATCCAAATTCTCAACGCAGTGGCACAGAAGTTCCGAGAAGCTCGACTCGGTGCTGGTGGCGAGCCTATCGCGCCTCTCCGCCTGTTCCAGCAGCTTGACGATGAGAACAACCCTGTTCAAAACAACCTGTTCGACTCAACTCAGGCCCTCGAGCTGGTGGAAGAGCTTGTCCACAAGGCCAATGCCCACGTGGCTCAGCGCATTGCTGAAGGACTGCCCGAAAAGGCTTTCCTTCGCCGCCAGTCCGCCCCCAACCCTCGCCGCCTCCAGACCTTTGTTGAGCGTATGACTGCTCTTGGTTATGACATTGATTCAGCCGGCAGTGGAGCGCTCCAGAACAGCCTCTTCCGAGTTGATGACCCTGATCTGCGAAAGGGCATGGAGACGCTTGTCGTCAAGTCGATGCAGCGTGCCAAATACTTCATCTCTGGCAAGACTAGCAAGCATTTGTGGCCTCACTACTCTCTCAACCTACCCCTGTACACTCATTTCACGAACCCTACGCGTCGCTATGCCGACATCATTGTTCATCGTCAGCTCGAGGCGGTCCTGTCCGAGGGCAAGATCGAATTCACAGACGATTTGGAGAATCTGGTTAAGACCGCTGAGTCTTGCAATACCAAGAAGGATTCTGCTCAAAACGCCCAGGAGCAGAGCGTGCACATTGAGTCCTGCCGCACCATGGACAGGAAGCGCCAGGAGGCCAACGGTGATCTCATCGCCGAGGGCATTATCCTGTGCGTGTACGAATCTGCCTTTGATGTGCTCATCCCCGAATGGGGCTTCGAGAAGCGAGTCCACTGCGACCAGCTTCCCCTCAAGAAGGCCGAGTTCCGAAAAGAGAAGCGTGTGCTTGAGTTGTACTGGGAGAAGGGTGTCCCCAGCTCTGCGTTCGTGCCCGAGGATGAGCGCCCCAAGGCTGCTGCATCCATGCGAGCCTCGAACGCCATGGCCGCCCGACGCCAGGCCGAGGAGGCCGAGCGCGCCCGAAAGGAGCGTGAGGAGGCTGCCCGTAAGCAGATGGATACTGGCACAATGTCAACCGACGACGTTGACGCCTTGTTTGACGATGATGATGACAACACCTCGGATGTGACCGAGGCCATGGCTGGAGCTTCGCTGGCTGAACGCCCGACCCAGAGTGTGCCTGGCTCTCCTGCTCGCTCTTCGTCCAACGCGGGCAAGCTTCACCGCACTCGCTCCGATTCCAAGGTGCCTGTCGGCGAGGCTGTCGAGACTCGCCTCACCAATAAGGAGAAGTACCTCAGCTTCTTCTCACTCCGCGAGGAGGGTGGCGACTACATCCAGGATGTGACGGAAATGACGAGGGTGCCGGTGATCTTGAAGACAGACCTCACCAAGAGCCCACCGTAAGTTCCATGTGTGATGATGTTTCAATGACACTGCTAACCGGAGATATAGTTGTCTGACAATCCGATCCCTGAACCCCTACGCTTTGTAAGAGAAGTATAAAAGTTAGTTGACGGAATGGAAAGGGTGAAAATGTCTAGCAGCGGAGGAGTTTTAGCATTCTCAACTTGATCTTTGAGGACAGCAATATCACGTTCTGATGGGGAATCATCTGTTACGAAGACAGTGAGAAGGAGTTGGACTCTGGGGGTAGTAGTGTTAGTTTGCAAGAAGATGCAATAGCGGTGGTAATTTCCAGGTTTGCTCCAGCGGTAGAAACATATATGCCCTGCGTACATTGTCTACACATGGATTTGGTGATAATATGTTCTGTCGAGGTGTGTGTGTGAGCATATAACTAACTAACTACTGCCTCATGATAACATGTCGTTAGCAGCAAGAATAACTGATCTAGTCTAGGCTCTGTGACGGACGCAGTAGCTCTCACTCGGAATGCTTATTGACCCTGAAGGGCTCTTTATATTTGGTCCCTTTAACCTGCCACTGAAGGATAAGTTTCAGCGTCGCGCAGGCCCTTCGTATAGTCGCTTGACATCCGAATATTATATCTTCTTTATACACTAGGGGCAATGATATAACTAACGTTAGATGCCAGTTCAAGGTCCTTCTCTCTTCTGATATCAGTTCGTGGCTATGATGTGCTTCATGAAGTGACGAACTTGTCCGTTATAGTTACACGACAAGTCACCGCATTATGCTCGCAGGTTTCTCCTACAGAGTCAGTCCTCTTGAATGGGTAGGGGCAGTCAACGGATCATGCTTCACGTGTTCAACATGGCATTCATTCTTTGTACACAATTGTTTATCGGCTGCCGTGTCTCTTGAAGCTGCACAACCGCGACGTTGAGTGATTAGAAATACCCATTCTTATTGAGTCTTGCTAAACGTACAGCATCATATTGCTAAGCGTACAGCCCACGTGACTTTCTGTCATCAGATGGCATTACATAATCAACGCCGCACTGGCAGCCATCCGGACTTTCTATTATTCCGTAGCTTACATCAGCCCTCAGTCGGCTTACATCAGCCGACAATCAGCCGATGATCAGCCGACGGTCTGGATCACTTTGAAGGAAATGCTGTTTTTGAGCGATTTGAGTGATAATTAGATGTGTGATTGAGTGTTTCTCTGAGCAGATGAGTGAGATTTTAATTCTCTGTGATTTGTATGTGAATTTGTATATGAATTTATATGTATGTGAGCTGAAAGCTGGAATCTAATTGACTGAGAAGAGAAATTGTTAGTGGCATATGACTAAGTCACGTGGGCTGTACGCTTAGCAATATGATGCTGTACGTTTAGCAAGACTCTTCTTATTAGTTCCCACGCTCTACAAGACAGGACAAACCCCGAGGTTTCACCCTTGGCGCACAAGTGTGTCATCTACGTTTCGGCCCCAAGACGTGCCGAGCAAGGGGCTCAAAGCAATAACTAACTAGAGTCTTCGGCATTGTTTTGTAGTCAAAGGAGTAGGGTTACATCCGTGGACCGCTTGTCGTGGTCCCGAGTTTCCTGGCGGTTTCATCACCGCGCCGGCGTCACTTGATGAAGTTTGAGGTGTGAGGTACTTCAAACTATCTCTCAGGAACTGGAGTAGAATAGCTTTTGTAAAGAAGAACAAGACGGATATCTAGTCTTGCCGAGTCTGCGTCGTCTTGTCGCCACTGGTGAGGCATGTCCCGAGAAACCCCCTTGTTTGCCGGAACTTGACCAAGCCGCGGGTTTTCTTGTTGCAGATATCGCGGAGAATGGATAGTTGGGATGAAGAGGTTTCATGTAATCGTCTTCAACATGATAGATAACCAGGTCTCGATGCCCTCTTTCTCGGACTTGAGTTTTCTGCCACCCCAGAGACTTTCACTCATTTCTTTCGTCGCTTGACTCTGATTCTCTCATGAAGCGCTGGCCTGCTTTTTGACCTTTTTCAAATCTCTCGTTCTTCTTCTTCTTCTTCTCTTCTCTAATATCTGATACCCCACTGCTTTTGTTGTTGTTGCTACTGGCTGGCCTACGCACTCTTTTGTCAAAACACGCAGTAACAAGCTATCGACTTATACGCAGCCTCACGGCTAGACCCATAATCATCATGATCTCTCTCAAGACTGCCGTTCTCACTTTTCTTGCTACTGGAACTTTAGCAATGCCCTATGGTCCTAGGCTAACCAGCCGCCAACTCGAGTATCACGATCTCTCCAAGCGCCAGAACGAAGCCGCAGCAGCTCTTGGTCTCAACGACTTTGATATCCTCCAGTTGTGAGTTCCCACATGGCCATTACAACACCCCGTAGATAGCTAACTCGCCCAGCGCCCTAACCCTCGAGCACCTCGAAGAGACCTTTTACCGCGAGTCCTTCGCAGCCCTCTCCGATGAAGCATTCTCGCCTCTTGGTCTCTCTCCCGAATCTCTCCTCGACCTCAAGCAGATCGGCAAGACCGAGGCCGCTCACGTCGTCCTCCTCCAGTCGGCCATCGCCCAAGCAGGCTTCCAGCCCGTCGAGTCGTGCAAGTACGACTTTGCCGGCGCAACATCCGACCCGGCCGTCATGGTCGCTACCGCCGCTATCCTTGAGAGCGTCGGCGTCTCGGCGTACCTGGGCGCTGCGCCGCTGCTGGCTGACCCGGGCATCCTCGGCACGGCCGGTGCAATACTCACCGTTGAGGCGAGACATCAGACTGCCATAAGGCTCTTCTCGCAGGCCCAGGCTGTCCCGCAGCCTCTTGATACGCCGCTGGGTCCTCGAGCTGTCTTTTCTCTCGCTGCGCCTTTCATCACCGAGTGTCCCGAGGGTTCAAACCTCGCCATCGAGGCCTTTCCAGCGCTTGCAATGGCCGAGGGCCAGACCGCCGAGGCAGTTGTTGTTGGAGCTCCCATCAAGTTGGCATCTGAGGCGGCTGGGACTGCTACTCACTGCGCGTTCACGTCTGGGGGTTTGGTTCCTGGAGGCACAAAGTTCACCAAATTTACCGAGGGAGAAGGTTGTGAGGTACCCAAGGAGGCTCAGGGCATCGTCTATGTCTCGTTGGCGAGTGACGGGCCTTTGGAGGGTATCTTGACGGATGAGATAACTGTGGCTGGCCCGATGGTTCTGACTATCTCCTGAGGATGCTGGGACTCGTCACCCTGCAATTGTCTCAGCTAGACAACGAAGAAACTACCCTAAGCATACTTGTATCCTGACCTACCGATAGTCAAGGGCTCGATAAACGATAGCAATACTCAAACGTTCGCTGGTTCGGATCATACACCTAGTTCATCTCATGCCACCCATCACAGGCGTATCAGGCATTCGAGTGTATAAATAGTACCATTCGAGGTCAATATATTCATAGCATGCAGCTATCTGTATTACCAAGACAGGATGCACACTGGATATCGACACAGTCATCTCATCTGGTGCCCCAACTGCCACCTCGAGCCATCCAAGCCCCTTCGCCTGGCACATCTTCTGCTGGCTTTCACCATTCCTGGCTTGCCTCTTGACCTTCATCCCCACAAGGCTCGCTGCAAACTCCCTCAGCACTTCTGCTAACTCGATAACTTTTGTGTCCCTGAATTCTATGACGCCCGCTCCAACGCCGCCAAGTCTACAAGGCCGGCCACGCCCAGAGGAACCATGCTGATAAACCGTCTTATCTTTGCTTTTGCTTTGTAATGTAACATATGCCATAAAAATGCCCAAGTCTTCGCTTAGAATGGTCGCGCATCCAGATACGCCTGTGCCTTGGCCCAGGCCTCCTTGTCCCCTGCCGATAGCTCATCAGTATCAAGAATCTGGACACCCTTGTTGAGCGCATCCACAAAGTCACACGCAATGCGGAAATCCTCGTCGAGCGCCTCGGCAAAAGGCACAAAGGTCTTGGGAAACTCTTGCAGTCGCTTCGCTCGCGCATCCTTGTCATCGTTGGGTTCATCCTCATCGAAGAAAGTCCGTACCGCGATGCCGAGGCCAATATCGGGCTCATTCTGGAAAGGAAGTCTGAGAAAGGTTAGCCGCTGTCACTATACAGTCGATGATTAAGACCTGCCTTTGGCTGATCTCCAGCTGATCGTCCCTTTCGCGTCTTGACTGGGCATACAAAAACATTGAAGCCACAATAGCCTCCACAAGGTCACGGTTGGCTTCCCTCACTGTGGAAGACAACGATCGGAATGTCAAAAGGCTCTTGTTGAGAGGACCAGTGTACCCATAGACTTGGTGTCGTAGCTTCAACAAGGATGCGCATTGACTGATGAGCACCAAGCTCGACTTTTCTTCATCAGTGCCCCTCCGAGGTAACCCAGGTTGACCCTCAATGTGCTTTCCGTTCAAAAGACCGAACCGGATCAGCTCAAAAGCGAGCAAGGCAGCTTCATCGAGCCCCGGCACCTCTGGTCGGTCCTCGTTGGCCTCTTGTAGGGCAAGGAGAGTAGTGGCCAGCGCATTGCCCCATTTTGTCAACTTGTGTTCGTCGTTGACATAGTCCCTCAGGTGAAGGAATCGCCAGATGGTAACCGAAGTCACCATATCTGTGCTATCGATCCCCTTGATGGCCTTCTCCTTGGGAAACGTCTTTTTGACAAAGTCAAAGTTGGCTAGTGCCAAGACCTCTAACGACACTGGACCAGCAAAGTCGGCGGGGAAGAAAGTACGAATATCATCTTGTTTGACATCCCAGCTGGCTGCTCGTTGAGAAGGCGGAGGGTTGACGGATCGGTGGTTGATAGTGTAGGAATATTTGGGGTCAAACCAGACGCGCACCTTGATCTCCTTGTGCTGAATGCCACGGTGAAGCCTGGGGATCAGGAGAGATAGCGCCTGTTCCTTGATGGGTACTATTTGCTGTCTTACCAAGTTCTTGTACTGGTCTGAGGCAACTCCATCAAGCGTCGGCTGGATGAGGACCTGGCCATGCGTGATGCTGTTTGGCAGACGAGGCCCAATCAAGCCCGTATTGACATAATGGAAGAGTTCCGCAGGGAGCTGGAGACCGAGATACTCGTGATTGTCACTTGTTAGGCGCTCATAGTCATTGACGCGAATCTCACCGCTCTCGGCAATATAGACAAAGTGGTTAACTACCAGCCTTGCCTTGCGATACTTGTCGAGCCATTGAGGGTCCTTGTTTTGCAAAATGTCGTTGAAACTAGCGCAGGCAGTAGCGACGCTATTCTCCGCAGTTCTTAGCAAGTTGGCCGCAGATGACACGTTGTACTCAGAGTACATGGAGTGCTCCAGAAGAGCTGGGAATGGAGGCAGAAAAGACGTGCCAGCCATGAGAAAGGAGTCGATGAACCTAGGTTCACTGGCGGTGGGCGTGAGGCTGCGCATGACCTTCTTCTTGGAGACAGCCGAGACGGTCTTAGCCTCCCAGTCAAAGCTGCGAATCACCGAGTCCTTGATAGGGTATAGGAGTAGCTCCTGAGACCCCATCACACCTGCGCATTGGTCCGAATCGATCATTTCAAAGTAAGCAAGCTGCGTACTGTCAGTAACCCGATGCCCGAACGATTACATTCGCGTAATACAAACCTGAGCGCAGGCAGTGTAGGGAGCGACCAAGAAGTGGAGCTCGCGGCTTTTGAGAACTGCTTGAAGCAGAGGGTATAGGTTCTGGATGCGAAAGGCACCTATCATGGCCTCAAATCAATATCGAGCGTGATACAGCAGATAGGCGCACAAACCTGGGTTGGCGCCGAATGTTGTTACGGCCTCCTCAGCTGCCGTCTGAGAGTACAAAGTCCAGGCTTCATCTGTCTTCTTATTGGCCTTCAGCGAGCGGTCGAGGGTTATCTCATCCTGGCCGGTTACAGACTGCCCATCGAAGACGAAAAAAGGGACAATCTGAGACTTATCCCAGAGGTCGAGGTTCTCGTTGATGTGCGCCTCGATGCCAGTAAGGCCGCCCAGCGCGGGCAGTAGCGGTTCGTGGGCAGGGGGGTTGTCGAGAAGCTGGCTGAGATAGTAGGTCGCATCAACCGCGATGGCACATTGTTCGAGCTCAGCAATGTCATGCGTGCTACGTGACAAGTGGTTAGCGTCGAGTTGGAGGCAGGATGAGGGCGAAGTACGACGTACGAAGCCTGGTCATTAATCCAGGAATCCTCAACAAGGACTATATCAGGAGTTAGCGCTTGCATAAGATAACTATCGCTTTGGATTAGGCGGGTCATATATTGGGGGCCGGGCGACTGAGGCCGATCGCATGTCCAAGAGAGGTTGCAGTAACCCGTGAACAAGGTATGGGGTGCAATTGAGCTCGAAAGTGGCCAGCGAGCTCTATGATCAAGAGTCAAGCTTGCATGAAGTTAAGAAATGCATCGCAAGCTCCCCTATCGATCGCCGTGGCTACTTGACTAGCTGTTGCAGCTCGGAAGCGCCAGCTGCGAGCAGTGAAACCAGACCGACCCCTTGACCCCAGAACCACGAAGTGCGCGGGATGGAAACTCACACGGCATCTCGAACAACTCGCAAGTCGGGCGTCCTTATACCTCAGATCTCCGATGTTGAAATTTGCTAGTCGGGGTCTCGCTAGGCGAAGAGTCGATCGTTCGGGGGAGGAAGCCAAAGGCCGCACAGTTGGTGATAGCGAGGTACGTTGGTCAGAGTATGGCGGGGTTGAAAGGAGCAGCAGCCACGGGGGTAGCTGGGGTGACTTGCGCAGCTCTCTCCAGAGACCGAGGTGAAGGCACTAGACGGGCCGTCGGAGCGAACGTCGAGATATCGGTCGAAGCCAGGGATGAAAGGGCGAGGAAAAAGAGAAAGACTTCGTCTCAAGAGTTTCGAGGTTGGGAGATCTTGAGCTTCAGAAACGTACGTGGTGGACGCCGGTGAAAGACGTGACGGGAAAGTTTGGCGAGTTACAGCGGCGGCAGGGACGTATCAGGGCGGTACCTGCCTCCAAGCACAGGGGAATGAGCCATCGGCGTCAAGCCCTCGCGAGTGTGGCTGTGGGTGTGGCTGACGCACACTTCCCGTGGCGGTCAGGTCACTTCCGGGCTGTCGGCTCACCGAGCTCACCGAGATAGCTACTTCGATACAGAGTAGTTAACGTTACAGCTTGGCTTATCATGGCGGGGTGAGCCCCCTCCTTGTTCTGATGCAGGGTGATGGCACTGCTTCTTACTCGAACCTACTATGACACTAAATGCGTTTGTTACTCAACATTATCTCAAGAGACGACGCTGATGAAAACATATAAGTATTCGTATCTCTATCCCAGGAATCTAGCGGGTCCAGACAAATCTACTTGAGGCCTCTACGCATAGCAATACATCGTCCATCTCGAGAAGCCTCCAACAAGAGTCGAAGAGACGTAACCATTGCAGACCCATTTCAAACATGTCGAACACGGCAAAAATTCCCATTATCGATATATCCGCTGCTAATGTCGACCAAAACGACGTTGCCCGGCAGCTCGTCGACGCCGCTGAGGAGCACGGCTTCATCTATATCCGTAACCTTGGCTGTGATATATCTGCCTCCGATATAGATGGAGCTTTTGAACTTGTAAGTTGCCAGCATCAGGTTCAGTGAAGGTGAACTAAAACGCCATTAGGCCAAAAAGACGTTCGCGTGCCCTTTGGAGGAGAAGCAGAGGTGCACCATCCAGACCAACAACCGCGGCTGGTCAGGGATGCACTCCGAGACGTTAGACCCTAAGAACCAAAAGGTGAGACGAGTCGAGTCTTTCAACCTTTCTTGTCAACACGAAACTGACAATGCGGTTAGGTGGGAGACTTCAAAGAGTGCGTGTGGCATGAATCGTTGTCGCATAATGGTACGACTGATGTGGAATGACAGAGCCTTCAACTTTGGAGAATTTCTCAACGGCAAAGCTCAGCAGCCGCTTCCATCCGGCTTGGTCTCTGAAGAACCTAGAATCAGTGCTTTTGCCGACTCTTGCCATAATTTATGCCAGAAACTCCTCTACCTTCTGGGCCTAGGCCTTGGCGTAAGTTGTCCCGGCATCCCTCTATCCAAAGCACATGGCAATCTTATAGCTATCACTAGGTCGACGACTTCTTCTCCTCTGCGCACACAGCCAAGGGCGCTTCAAGCTCCATCCTCCGTTTGCTTCGCTACCCACCTCCGGATACAACAAATCACTCTCCCTCTGACGTCCGCGCCGGCGCGCACTCAGATTACGGCTCTGTCACACTTCTCTTCCGCCTGCGCGGCCAGGCCGGCCTAGAACTCCTCACCAAGGAAAACGTCTGGGCACCTGTGCCTGTGTGCCCGGCCGGCACCGAAGATGACCCCAGCCCGCCGATTCTCATCAACATCGGTGACCTGCTGTCGTACTGGACAAACGGGCTGTTTCGCAGCACGCTCCACCGTGTCGTGTTTCCAACGGAGGGGAGCGAAGGGGTTCAAGGGGAGACCAGTTCTGGGCCGAGATACTCGATTGCATATTTCTGTCACCCTGTCGGAACAGCACCTCTTGAGCTTGTCCCGAGTGAGCGGGTGAGAAATTTCGTGCCTACTAAAGGAGTCCTTAGTGAGAACCCATACGCTACGAGTAAAGTCATGACTGCGGATGAACACCTGTTTATGCGGCTCAAGGAAAGCTACGGCGATCTGTACGGCACGAAGTCATAGACATGAAGTACGGCAAGCAAATGATATAGCAATCGATGGTTTTCTTGTGTCAGTGAGTGTTTACATGGTGAAGCCTCCGTCTCTGGTCATCTCCGGACTCCACCCTCAGACAATACCGATGTACCACCGTCTCCACGGATCATGCCACCCATCATAATATTTCGGCATGATACTGTCGTCGTCCATGACAGAGACATACCTGAGGATGCGCCAGTCGTGGACCTCGACCCAGCTGCGTCCACACTCAGGCGTGGCCTTGCGCTTCTCTCCGATGGTTGCGAGGAAAGCCTTGGTCTCGTCGCGTCGTTCGCTGTCAACCAGTAGATATGTGACAGGATCAGGCTTAAGGCTTTTCGCCTCAAGCCACCCCTCAATGTCCTTGACTGGATCGTGGATCCCGTGCTCGTCAAATAATGCCTTTGCCTCCGGGCACGTTTCCAGAAGCCCCGGCGATATGAGAATCTTGGCCCTAGCTAGCTTACACTTGGTGCCTTTGAGACGGCACGTGTCCCTGGCGTTGCCTTTGCTGCTGGGAAGGCCTTTGAGTGGCCGAGGGTCCAGCGTGGCCTGCTTCTTATGTTGTTCGGACATTGGGATAGCTGTTGTATCAGCTGCTGGGGGCGAGGACCGTGTAGTTTGCGAGGAAGGTAGTTTTGTAGTGGCCGCTGTGGTGAAAGATGCTTCGGGCGATGATGTGAGATCGATTACGTCTGGCGCTTCTTGCTCAATGCTGCTGTGAGGTAAAGACGAGGAAGAAGTAACGGCAGGTTGAGAATTGCCGTTTATATCCTCTAGTGGTTTGCGAAACTGAGAAGAGCCGTCTTTGTTCGAAGGGCGTTGGTTTGTTTGAGAGGCTCGTTTGTCTGATCGCCGCCGCTTGAACGACGAAGCGGGCTTTGGTGATAGTGAAATGCGTTGACGCCTTGCAGGGCGCTCAACTGGTGATATAGATGGTGCAACCTTCGCGGATGAGGTAGGATGTGTAGCGAGTGGTATAACAGGCAAAGGGCGCAACGCTTCGGCTCGATCGCGGCAGGGGCTTGTTGGAATTCCCAAAGGGAACCTTGCACGCAGAGGAGAATTTGGTGACCTAGAGGAGTTCGTATTTTGGGTTGACCTTCGAGGTGATGGCGTTGGCATCGTTGTCACTGTCAGCTGGCTGACAGCGTCAACAGCGACTCCGCGTGGATCGGCCGCCTCCAGTTTTGCAATCCACTCAAGATTCTCCTGGCTATCTTCCAATTCTGTAGCTGTGGTTGCGTCTTTCGCCATCTCCTGCAGCTGCTCAAAGGAGATTGTGTCGATAAAGTCTCGATCAAAGTGAGCCTTTGTCACCATGGGGAAACGCGGACTCCAGAAGCCAGTGTTTCCCACCTTGTCAAAGCTAAAGCACCTCAGGTCAAATACCAAAGGCTTTCTAAATACGACTGTCAAAGGAAGTCCCTGCTCGATTCCTGGGGCTAACTTAAGAGTTAATGTGTCATTGTCTCTGGAGGCAATGGGTACGGGGTTGGCGTACGTGACAACCTCCCTTAGGATTGTCTCGTTTAACTCGACCACACTAACGATGGTGAACTCTGGTTTTGCGTTCCACTGTTTGACTTCTTCCTTGTTGTCTAAGCAGCCGAGATAGAAATGAGTCCATTTCAAGCCAGAAATTCGGTAGCTCATTGCCTTGACCGGATCGTATCGAGCGCCAACGACTGCAAAGTCACCGACATCCCCAAAGCTTCCGATATACTCTTTCTTCACCTTGATACAGCAACTCGAGAACTTACGACGCTGGTCTGCAAAGTCAAAGTAGGGCTCATCGGGTTTCAAGACCAGGCCTTCTTTACGAGCTAAGATCGTGAGGGCGAAAGCCTTGCGTAAGTTCGAAGCGCCAAGCGGGTGGCCAAAGTCAATGACTTGACGCTGGACGAGCTCCGCCCATCCCTTTCGACAACAAATGAGGCTCGAGAGAATCCTGAACCTCTCTGACTGCCGGAGGTTGATAAGTGACTGATCCTCCAATAGCATAACGTCGTAATATACTATCATCAAATGTTCATGTGGTCCAGGTCTAAGCATGTCAGTGTCGCCACAGGGATTTGAAAGATATCAACATACAAGGAGTCCTGCTCTGTGCTTAAAAACCGCCCTCTTCGTGACACATGCTTACGGATCTTATGAAACGGAAGAATCTTGTGTTGCTGCGCAATGTTAAAGAGGCATGGAAACGATTGTGTTTGGGATTCTTACTGAATCATCATAAACAACCAGCTCCCCTTCTAAGATGCATGCTTTTCTAACCCGGGCATCATGATGCCCAACTCTAAGTGACTCTAGGATAGTGCTGCCACGCAGTCAGTAAAAAAACGCCAAGGTGAACCTTTCTACTTACCCATGAAGTGCCTCCCTATCCTCGGTACTATCCTTGCCGCTTTTGGAGAATATTTGGATGCAACGGTCCCCCCTGCTCGGGTCGATGTGAATTTGACAGTATTCTCCGTCAATCTTGTCCTCTACACTCATTCGCCCATGGCCCATATCAAGGCAATGCTTGATACTGCGTCCTTTGACCCATGGCTGTCGTCCAATTTTGATCCCTAGTTGGGGCTTCACCGAGCTGAGAATTTGTTCACGCGGCGTCTTGCGCGCGGTATTTGGTAGCAACCTCCCACGGATAATCTGGGTGGTATTGAGTGCGGTAGCAAAGTCGTCTTGGACTTTCATGACACATGGAAGAATTGCGTCACAAAGTCGGTAAATAAGATGGGAGTCTAGAATTAGCGGTTGATAGTTTTTAAGTACCAGCCTCGTGAACCATTTTGCTTCTGTCGCGCTGAGTCGCCGATAGAGATTTTCTAGGTCGCCTCTATTGCTTGGGGTTAGACTAGCCTGGGAGGCCCGGATCGATGGAGAGCTCCATTTGATGCGAGCTGCGAGAGCATGGAGGGTATCGTCAATCTCCTCAACTGTCACACGACTTGTGCTACTACAACCCGGATTTGGCGTTGCGGTAAGGATTCGAGAGACACAATCGGCCAAATCAATGCCCGACCCAGGCTGACGATACTGAGACAACTCTGCAATACGCGATGACCCCAGGAAGAAGGCTCGGCCGATTATCTTTTCGAGCGTAGTCGACTTGATGCAGTAAACCCGATCTGTCCTTTTATCTGGCAGCAAGGTTGATAACAAAGCAGATAAGCTTGTATCATGGGCGTCGATGCGGCTGCGATGTCGCGCAAACCACTTTGATATAACATGGTTATTGCTCTTCTTGGAAAGAGCAAGGTCGTAGGACTGTTCAAGTAGGTCGCAAACCAACGAGAATGGTAGCGGCATTTTGCTTGAGTTGTGAAATCATTGCGTTTTCCAAGAAAGACTCTTGTTGGGGACAAAGAGCAGCGCGCGATCTGGTATAAAAAGCCAAATGTAGAGGTGCACAGCTGTCCAACATGGGTCCATTCACGGAAGGAGCATGTATGGTCAGGCAGCGATAGCTCTAAACAAGTCAGGTGAGTCCATTCCAGAACTAAGAGTTCGCCAGGCTGTGAGCTGCCTTAGCAGAGAAAGTGATGCCTTGTTGGTGAGGAAGATATCGACGCGTGTGGTCCGGTTCATTCTAAAGTGGAACGCGATGTTGACGGGAGGTCACCTGATGTTAGTACGCAGAGGGGCTTGGATAGAGGGGTTTAGAGAGAGCACGTGCTTCGCCCTGCGACACCCCAAACCTGAAACACGCTCGCATGGCTCATTGGCTGCTAATTTCGGTCGGAAATTGGGGTCCTTGCGCCAATGCAAGGTTCGCTGCGAGAAACGATGGAGCCCCTGGGAAGGATTCATCTCCATTGTTAAGGCTAGCCGTGGGAATTCTGTGCTTCTGCTAACAATTATCAATGCGACGATAACATCAGCCGAACTGCCTCACTACCATGCAGCTAATAACAGATAAGATACGCTTGCTCTGTCTGGCCAACGGCGGCGCTGCAGGTGGACATTTCGATCCTCGTGGAACCGCTTTCCAACACGACGACGATCTAATGCAAGGTGTTCGTCAGCCTCTAACTACAGTGAGGTAATCCAAGAGTCGAGGCTCTATTTAGCCTCTGCGTTGTCAAGGCAAACAAGAAGAGATGACGAGCAACGGGCGGGGTGAGAGACGGGTAGAGGGAGGAAGAGCATGACCACTATCAACTTCATAGCATCGAGGGCCAAGATCCACAACCGACCAGGCGTTGACGGACCGCCAAACGGGCACGGTGGTGTGATTTGTGATTTGAGACTCGTTACGCTCCTGTTTTGGTGAGACTGGAACGGGCAATACGGGCTGAGCCGCGGGACCGTCACTTGTGAGCATTGGAATATTCGGGTCAGTTCGCATGGTCCAAGTTGACGGTGCTGCCGAGCGTCCCATTGCCAGTCCTATCTGCATATGTAAACAAACCGTTTCCCGGGACCCTGTGGTTTTTCCTACAATCCTAGGCTTTGATGATTTCATGTCTATGTTTATGCTATCCTCCTTAACACATCGCCGCTATTATTCCCTCCTGCTGGGTTCTCTCTAACTTGCGGGGATCGCTTTTCTCACCCTGTTTGCCGAAACAGGCCATCGTATCGGCTGTCGTGAGCTTCAACGGCGCTCACTTGCTTTTTCAACAGTCCATCTTTGGATTTCGTCTACATCCTTTTCCGGATATCTACGCTCCTTGTCCCCTCGTCGCTTTTGCTCTATTATACACGCTATCTCCGCTTTCTCCTTGATCGACCCTAAGGCCGACAACCTTTAGCCCGCATTCCAACGAACATTCATCGCTTCCCAGCCCGACGGCACCTTATCAGCATTACAGTACTCTCATCCCTCCCTTTCTCGCTTTAAAAACGTCACCCTGTCCCTGACGGGGATCCATCAATTTCCTTCAGGTGCATTCTCGCAACCCCAGGAACCCCAGCGTCCCTGGCTCGCTGTCGAGCATCCAATGGTGCCCCGGACCTGTTGAGCATCCGTCAGCCCCCAGCCTGGTTCTTCGTCCGACTCAGGGCCCTGGGAAGCTAAGCTAAGTGAGCCTGTTTGGGGATCTAGGGTCGTGCTACTGGACGCCTCCAGGGCTCTATTTTTCGACGACAGCCACTGAGCTTAGTGGGCACTCCACCACAACCCCCATAGCCCGCGGCGCCAAACCCCAATGCGCGACACCACCCGCATCCACTCGCTTCTTTCTCCTTATCCTCTGCCGCTCCCTCATGCCCGGTTTTCTCCTTCAACTCTGCGTCGCCAACCGTTGCTCGTCCGCTCTCTTCGATGAATATCGCCATCTGATCCAGATACACCACAGAGAGCTCACTAACCAGGCTGTTGTTGCTGTTGTCGCCGCTGCCAGACTGCGGCGTCGCAGAGCCTATCGAGCTCCAGTCACTCATTTGCACAAACGCCGTCGAATCCTCGGCGTCCACTCTCTAGTATACCACAGGCTCGACTCTTTCAAGCACCGCTTGGATATGGCTTCTCAACATCAAGCAATCCGTCGACGCTACTCGGTTGCCGACCGTCTGCCCTCGGATCTGATGCTTCCTACCGACTCCAATTCCAGTACGACCCCTACTTCCGCCACATCCGCTGCTGCTATCGCTGCTGCTGCTGCGCCCAGGTACGCCCAAGGTTCACAAGAGAGACCCATGGGCTCCTTTGGACTCGTCCGTAGCGACAGCCAGAACTCGGTAGCAGCAATGCCTCCTCCGTCTACTCCCAAGGACGACCCCGTCTCTGTCAGACGTGGTCATACGCGGGCCAAGTCCAGCATGTCTAGTATGTCTCGCCATGTCAACCGACTCTCTCTCACACTCCCAATTGCACCCCCTACGAGCGACCCGTCCCGGCCTACTCCAGCCTCATCAGCAATGTCATCTGTGCCTCCAACACCCATCGATTCAGGCGTCACTACGCCTGCTGATGCAAACGAATTCATCATTGCAATTGCCGCCCAGGAGAGACGCGTGCTAGAACTCCGTGAGGAGCTGTCCCGTGCAGAGGCAGACTTGACGTCGCTCAAGAAGAAGTGGACTTCTCAGGAGAAGAAGGGTGATCCAATTCCTTTTGAAGCATTCCGGAATGCTATTGCACCTACCGAAGAGGATGGAGTCTCGAATCGACGAAGTGTCGATATGGATCGTAGGAAACTACTACACCAGACCCAGAATACAGCGGCTCCAAACCGAAGAAGAGTCCTCCGCGGAGGGCACACCAGGACCCTGTCTCTGCTCTCGCCGGCGAAGCCAGAGGCAGGATTCTCATTACATCAGGATCGCGACCATGAGGCAGAGCCCGTCCGACTACCTTCAGTAGAGCGCAGGACCGCTCAATTAACGAACCCTCATCTATCTAAGCGTGCCTCTTGGCAGCCACGTACACAACAGAATGCCCCCGGGGTTCCTCAGATTGTCGAGGACTTTAAGTTAGGCCTCAGAGCATTTGTTGAAGACATCCGACAGATCACTGTCGGGGATGAGCCCATCAATGGCCAGACTCCGCGTTCAAACAGCATCGCCGACCGAACCGAGACATCCCGAGAGTCACCTAAAGGCCAAGACACAATTCGACCGAACCGCCCGCTGCGACCCAAGGTGAGCACAGTATTTGAGCCACCCCATACCGGTTCCGAGATCATGGAGGCGCCAGAGATTAAGCCCTCAGCAACGACAGCCAAGAACGGGACCAAACCAACCGCTCGAGAACGGACCAAGACCAAGAACAAGTCGTTCTCGTGGCAGCCCCTCGGGTTCGACTCACTAGACGACAGTGACTGGGCCAACTGGGAGTCGCCGGCTTCGTCCTCCAAGACGTCCCGCTGGAGCGGCTCTACCATCGGCAGCAGCGGAGTAGACGACATGTCGGCCACTTCAGATGATGGAGAGCCCGCCGACTCACCTTTGTAAGCCAGCCTTTGAGAATGAACAGCTTTATTACACGATGCTAACGGTCCACAGGAAGAAGAAGTCGACCGGCTACGAAACGCCTCTTCTTTCACCCAAGCTAGAGGAGATCCTACCCAACATGGTGAACCGCCTCTCTCCTAGTAACATTAAGCGCACTGCAACCAACCTCATGGATGAGTGGGAAAAGTCGCTCAACGACCCGCAAAACAGACGCCAGTTTCAAGATCAGGAGAACACCCTGTAGAGGACGCTTGTCTTGAGCTTCATGCGGCGCATTCGGAGATGTTGAACATATGCATATGAAGCGATCTACAAGCACATGACATGAAAGGCGCAAATAATTTTGGCAATACATACCGGCATTCGATAATGAACGAAAAAAAAGAGAGCCTCGGCGGCCCCTAGCGGAGTTTGCATCTAATGGCGAGCATTTCCTTGCGAGTTGTTGAGCACTTTTGGGGGTTATCTGGATTGTGTATTTTGTGGGGGATTTTTTTCTTTTGGCTCATCTCTTCTGTGTGGTTTGTCTGGCAGGCTCCTGGACACTTGTGCGCGGGAGTCTGCAGAGTTACAAGTTTGGTTTTCTTGGTGTTGGGATTATGATACTGAGATGACCATCATGAGTGATGACTGTAGAATCATCGCATTCTGAGTCAAGTTCGCAATATTATTATTATAAGTTTTCTGAAGCTGTTTGAGACATGACGTTTAAGTGGTTTAACTCGGTAGTGTTTCTGGCCACCAAGGAAAGACACGGATACTTGTGAGTCGTGATTCACAGTTGGAACATCTCCACGGCGGCCCGTCTGGTCTGTGCCAGAGACCATCTTTGGTGGCAGTATCGGATGTCTTGGGTTTAGTTATAAGGACGGTTGCCAGAGCAGCCGGACCTCAGTGGTCCTCCGATGGAGATAGGCCCGGACGTGAGGGTGCCGGAGAGTGGAGAGATGTGGGCCGAGGCGGGTGCGAGAACGAAGCCCGCTACTGCAGGGAGGGAGAGCGGCGTTGAGTTATGCCGGCTCGATGGTGTTGGTGGGACCGAAATATCCGGATATATTTCCCACGTCTGATGGGATCAAGAATAATTGACTCATCTTGTCAGTAACTTGTGTGAAGTGAACAGCGATAGAAATAATCAAGGGCCCTCCTGTATCCAAAACCTTGAAAGGTGTTGTTTCTTTCACAACACTACGGATATACTTAGTAGGTAATCAGCCTCTACTAGTTAACATTAGTTGCCGGCCAGCAAGTGAATGTTAGAGGTAGACCCTGCATAGTGAGATCAATGCCTGTGAGATTCTAGAATGTTTACTAATAATTTATTACTTTTCTCACTTTCGTTATTAGTAGATGTGAAGTACAGTTGGTTGGAGGGTGGGTAGCAATAGAGGCCACAAAAGGAAGCCAGTGTCGGTCAGCAACTTAAGCGAATGCGAGTCCTCAATACCAAAATCTGACGTTACGACATAGACTGGACTAGGTAGCATAGATTCATGCTGTGATCTAAAGTACATAACATACTTGATGGTCGCCATGTTCAACTAGAGACGTACTGATTAGCTGTTCTTTGATCACTGAAGTTATCCTTTGATCATTTACTTAAACATATACAATATGAAGAATGCCGGATTTCAACCTGCGCTGACACCAACCAGTAAGCCTCTAACATATCCACCAACGACAGAAACATTTGTAAAGTCTCCGTTGAGAATGGCTTCATCAGCTCTGCGAGTCTCTAATTTCCCTCCCCTATAGTTCATCGCCAAAGACTCCTTAAAACCACACACGACCATTCTCATCGGCTCACTGCTACAACTGACCCTCTGCGCCATCCTGCCTCTCCGCTGGGCCATTGTCCCACCAGCCATCATAACCCTCAGCTCCATCATCACCACCATCTTCCAAGTGCGCAGCCCCAAGCAAAATGAGTACACCCGCAACACCGTGCCCGGCAGGGTAACCGCCCAGCTGCCGACCCCGACGGGCGTCTTCGGCAACGAGCCCGGCGCACAGCCCGTCGTCGTCTTCAACCTCGGCGTCCAGATCAACCACCCTCTCGGCATCGCGGCGCCCAACTTCACCAAGGTTGCCAGCTACTTCGACGCCATGCAGCGCGAGCTCTCGGCGCGCCGCGACGACTACGGCCTCCTCAGCGTGTCCCACTGGCGCGGCGACGAGCGCGCCAGCAACAACTCGCTGCTCATGACGTACTACTTCCGCGACGTCGAGGGCCTGCACCGCTTCGCGCACGACGAGCTTCACCGCAAGGCGTGGGACTGGATCGCGGCGAGCAGGACCAAGCACATTGGCATCTTCCACGAGACGTTTTGCGTACCGGCTCACGCCTACGAGACCATCTATGTCAACTGCCATCCCGTGCTCATGGGGAGGTCCGCGGTGAGGACGACAGGGGTTGGAGAGGAGGAGGAGAGCTGGACTAATGCGCTTGTCAGTGCAGATATGCCTGCTCTGAAGACGCAGTGGGCGAGACTGTCGAGGGATGAGAAGGGTGTTCCAAAGGACGTGGAGTGAATGGATTGGTGATCAAGACTTTCCACTTGCTATCGACGTCAGTTAGGACACAATACTCTCAAGTTATTGCGTCTAGCATTTAACTATGTTAGACTAGCAATATAGCTCTGGCGACTATACGGATAGGATATAACTACATAGTTACCGACCAACCAACCCCTGAATGCACACCTGAACGCCCAACCAGTCAAGAGAACCCCTGGTGCCTCTTTAACGCCGTCTTTTCAAGAAAATCAATAGTCTAAGATAGTATACGCAGTGCCTGCGACAATACCGATCGCAACAAGGATGGTCAATATCGCTGCCCCGGCCTTGTCCTTCCCCGTGATCGGTTTCTGACGCTTATCCTTGTCGTCCGAGTTATCATTGCCCGCGTTCGGGTTGCCCTTGGACGACCCGCCTGTGTCTGACGTGTAAGGCCCTTTTGCTTGGGGTATGAGGGTGTACATAAGAAATGACATGGCATTCATCTGCGGTCCGACGCCGACGAGTCCGTCGAATGTGTTGCTCACGAGCGAGTAGCCACAAGCCGTGCCAGAGATGCCTTTGAAGCCAGACGTTGGTGAGCCTGTACAGACCGCCGCGGCAGCCTTGGCACTGGAGAGCATGAGCTCGGAGATGGACTTGTAAGTGTATGGTGCCATCTCTGTCGTAGCGGCCAGCCAGCGGGCGAGATAGCCCTTGAAACTCTGCGGATCCTGGTCGCACTGCTTGGTCGGTTCGCAGAATTGCTCGTAGATGACATCGTTCTTGACAAACTTGGAGCTGACAATCTTGAGCATCCCATCCATACGCGACTTCCACTCAGCCTTCTCGGTGATGTTGTACATGACGGCAGCGCCGTAGAGGAAGATGCCGGTGTTGTAGCTCCACTGCGTCTTGTCGCTGAGACCACAGGTTTCGCCCTTGATCGTGACTCCGTCGTACACCTCGTTCTTGTCCGTGATAAGCCCGACTTTGGCCTGCCAGTCCCAGACCTTGGTGGCCCAGTCAGAGTAGGTTTCGTTGCCCGTGTACCGGGCCAAGCGGGCGGCCACGTTGAAGAAGCACCCGTTCGAGATGGAGTTCTTGTAGTCGAAGCCCTTGTTGTACTGGAAGATCTGCCACCGCAGTCCACCGTCGCAGTGTTTTGTATCCCAGCGGGATGTATACTCGTTGAAGACGGCCTGGGCGAGAGCGAGCCACTGCGGCTGGTCGTCAGGGGGGTCGGGGAACTTGCGTTCAGCTGCTGACATGACGGCCATGGCCCAGAAGCCTTGATCGTCGTTGCCCTCGGTCAGCGTCTGGTTGTCGGGCATGTAGTCTTGGTCGTCGCCGACCTGATGCACCAGGGCTTGTGTTGTAACCTCATTGTAGGTATCGTCGCCCGTGAGCCACCAGTAATCGACCATGGCACCAAACAAGGCACCAGCCTCCCACCCTGCGACGTGTTAGATATTGGTTTTCAGGTCTATATGAGCACACTAAGACCAACAGTAATAGGGATCTGGAAGGTTTCCGGGCGTATCTCCGGTGTTATTGCCGGTGTAGTACTTCATCAAACCGTATGCGACTGTACTCGTAGCATCCTTAACAGACTCTGGAACAAAAGTTAGACCTGACGGATGGGAACAGTTATAGAATACTTACTATCATCATCCCAAGACACCTTGATTCCCTTGACAGCAGTTGCTAAGCCCAGAAGCACGGTCGCTATCCGGAGTAACATGTTGGCGCCTTCTTTCAAGTAAAGTGCTGAGAACCATCAAACAATGGCAACTCAGCTTGAGAAAAAGAATGGCTTCTGGCCGAGTTCGTTTCCCTCTCACACACCACCCAAGTCGAGTTCGTCGAGTTCGTCGAGGTCAAAGAGAGAGTACTGACGATATACGGTTATAGCTGAACACAAAAGAAAAGGCCGGGTACGAAGAGACTATAGTTGGAAGCACATAACAAAAACACTATAACAGTACCAAAAGCCGGCCAAGAGACAAGAGAATAGGTTTTACAAGAAACGTAGTAGACGGAGGGGAGGACATTGAGTCCTTCACTCGATAACTACGGGGCATGGAGAGTCAGGGCTAGCCACGCGGCATCCATAGCAAAACCACGGATAACGACTCCACGAATAATGGAACTATCAATGGAGAACTCATTTCTCGCGGTACAAGCGAGGGCTGCTTTGCAGAGGGGGGGTGGGCAGTTCCAACAACCCAGGGTGAGGATTCACACATCGTGAAGCCAGCACCATAATTCGCAAACTCGACGGGAATAGTGGGTTCTAGCGCGCGCGAGTGATGGATATCGTCGGGGATTTTGTGACCAACGATTCCTCTTGATCTGCCAAGAAATTATGATCTTCCAAGGAGACAGCGCTGCAGTCGCCGCGAAGAGTATGTGATGGCCGGGGGGGGACCCATCTTTGCCTTGATCCTTCGGCCCCAGGAGCCGTGGTCTTTGTTTCGAACAACACAACCGCAGAGGTCGCATCCTGAGGCTCCTCGAGCATGAAACATCCCATGATCGTCGTGGCTGAGCATTCGTCAAGCTGGGTTCATCCCTACAGGCCAAACTGGGAGTTAGCTGAGGGCAGTGAGTCCGAGTGACTGACAGGAGTCTAGACTCATAACTAGACTCTCCAACTCTTCCCAATATGTACAGAGGTTTTTCTGCGACAATCGGCAATTCATTCTTCAACGTCTATCTAGCCTTGTCTCGATGACGTGAGGCTCGTGGGCTCGTATGAGTGCGAGTCGATGGCGGGGCCGACCGTGGCCCCTGCGTACGTACAGTAAGTACATAACTAAGTTAACCTACGAAAGGGTCTTGACCACGTGATTGTCTAGAGATCTTTCTCTTGCTCTGTTTTCACGAACACTTTACTGTTCTTTCTTGAGTATATCCATTCACGTCCCTTTAATCACCTCACGCGTTTGTCTTACTTGTGTGTTTCAGGAGAGCTCGCTTTGGCGTACGTTGGGGCTGTGTTGAAATGAAGCAACAACCATCACAGGAAAAGTGGAGGTTACACATCATCATGAAATACGACATGACATTCAGGAGAAGGGCCTGAATATCAGCGAGCTCGATGAGGTTAGAAGTACGGAGTACTCAGATCGTGTCTATTCCGGTTGACTCTTTCAGCAGTGCTCGACATGTCTATGGACACCGGATGTGACGTTATTGGGTTTCGACTCTTGAGCTTGAGCCAGTTGAGCCCCATTGAACGATGCTGACGACTCGTCCAAGAGGAGTTTAACTTGTGGCCCGGGATGAACCTCGAAGAAAACAACTTTCGTAATCTATATTTGACGCGGTGGTTGATGTAAGAGCCAAGTACTTACTCAGATATGAGTATTGTCGAGTTGTATCGTCTTAGCTACCTCTATTGATGCACATTAACTTCAGCACTGAATTATATCGTCCATGTTTCTTGATTTGGAAAGAAGAGCAATTCGGTGACACTCAAGAAAAAAAACTCTAACCGCCGATCTTCTGCGTCACAAGTGCTACCCTGAGCCACATGCCTGTCGCGCGACCTCGCCATCAACAAGTTGGCACTAACAATACGATGTGTAAGCGGTACCAAGTTACGCTATTTCACCGCCGAGTGGTGTCGATCAGGCCGGGTACGCCGCAGCGCCGAAGCCGAGTGAATGTGGGTCACCGTCCTCGCATGCTCCGGCGCCGAGACCGACGTCAAACGGCCGGCAAAGCCACAGCGGAGACCAAGACGGAGCTAAATAGGTTACATAGTCACTCGCTGGAGTTGGGAATGTATTAAGGCTGGAATGGGGCGAAGGCAGCTTCTCAAGTATGGAACCGAGTCATAGATACCCTCAAGAACATTGGCGATCAATATATGGCTAGAGGGGATACAGGAATAATATGCACTGCAAATACTAGTTGGCCTGTTTAAGGTATATTCTAACTTATTTACCTCCAAGTTTCTGAAGTAGAAGAGCATGATGATATTAGCTTCTTCCACGAAACGACCATGGCTTTCGTACAGTAACTCAGTATATTCCCTATCTGGTAACTAACTTTGGATTTGCGGTGAAATCCTTCAATTACTACAAAGGAGATGGAGGATCTGTGCAGAGCGGAGAGGATCCAATATTAATTAACTAAAAAGCAGGCTGCTGGTTAACTACAGCCTCGAGCCTTAGGTTAATCTACAGTTCTTTCTCGGGCGGCTCTATAGCGATACCACAACTGAGCGGAGGCTGTGAGGTGTTGTGACCAACTCATGAATTTCACTATCAGCCTGATTCAAAAGTATGACGGTCAACATCAAGGCAAGGGTGTTTATCGACAGCGACTTCCTAGGAAGTCAGGCCCAGCCACAGTCGAGGTTGCAGGAGGCGTAAGCTAGATAGTGTGGCGAGCCACCATTGGCTTCAGCAAGTTGAGAACTATAGCTGAGCATAACTAGTCGTATTACTCTGTGACACTTCTTAATAAGCCAGGGAAGGGATAATTAGCTCCTAACTATGACCTCTCATTATTAATTATACTATCAGCGGTACAGCATCGCCAGCAACAATAGGTAACGAGGTAGCTAGTCCAAGGGTCCTCGGGGCCTACATACAGATGGCTTCCGAGTAAACGACCCGTAATTAGAGATCCAAGTAATCAACGTTATCTCACTCGCTACTCAATGCATTCTTAACCAACCCCGTTGGGCAAAAGCCAAGAAAACTCCAATTGCCGATCTCCAGCTTTTGCCCTGCGCAGGCCCGCCAAACACCCCCGCGATTTAGAGTGCAACATGACCAAGAACCCCACCCAAGCTCCAACACCACGGGCTGATAGAGACGTCACTTGCCAGCTCAAAACTCCATGGCATATCCGCTTTGAGGCTCACCTGATGGCGCAGTTTTTAGCCCTGTAATCAATTGAACTGCCTTAAATTGATCCTGTATACGGATTCTCACTGTTCCCTTTGCTCGACCATCAGATACCAACTAACGTTAACGTTCGTGTTACACCACCCGACTTGTACGCAACCGACGACATCAACATGTCAGCTAGACACTTCGTCAACGACCCAACCCATCTGGTCTCATCCGCCCTCCACAGCCTCACCCTCACAAACCCGTCTCTTGCTCTAGACCCAGACTCCAAGGTCATATATCGTCGACCTTCTCCCAATGCCACTCCGCAAGTGTCTATCATCTCCGGTGGTGGCTCCGGCCATGAGCCCTCGTTTGCAGGCATGGTCGGCAAGGGACTGCTTTCAGCAGCAGTAGCCGGTAGCATATTTGCTAGTCCCTCGGCACAGCATATTTTCACCGCCACCTCGCGTGTTGATACATCCAAGGGCGTGCTGGTGACTGTCATGAACTATACTGGTGACGTCCTCAACTTTGGCATGGCCGTGGAAAAGGCCAAGGCCGCAGGTCTCAGTGTTGAGATGGTCGTCGTCGGTGACGATGTGGGCGTTGGTCGCACGAAAGCCGGCAAAGTTGGACGCCGAGGCATTGCGGGAACCGTCCTTGTCCATAAGATATCAGGCGCACTGGCAGCCTTGGGAAAGCCGCTTGAAGAGGTAGCCAAGTACGCTCAGTTGACGGCGGACAATCTCGTCAGCGTCGGTGCAAGTCTCGAGCACGTCCATGTTCCTGGTCGCAAGGTCGACACCGAGGGCAGCCTGGCAGAAGGAGAAGTTGAGCTGGGAATGGGCATCCACAATGAGCCAGGCTCAGGACGGGAAACCGTCGAATTGCCCGACCTCGTGAGCAAGATGCTCAAGCAACTGCTTGATACCAGCGATAAGGACCGAGCATTCGTCAATGTCAACTCGAACGAGGTTGTCCTCTTGGTAAACAACCTTGGCGGCGTCAGCGTGCTCGAGCTGGGCGGCATCACCTCCGAAGTCGCCAAACAGCTCGAGGCCAAGCACAATATCCGGCCCGTTCGAGTTCTCAGTGGCACTTACATGACCAGTCTCAACGGCCTCGGGTTCAGCATCACCCTGCTCAACGTCGTATCCCCCGAGTTTGATGCACCAAGCATGATCGAGTTGCTCGATGCTCCTAGCGAAGCTGTCGGGTGGTCAGCCCCCGTCCAGAAAAGTACTTGGGAAGCCGAGAACTCGGCCACAAGAACGGAAAGCGCTGGTGAGACCCAGGACTCCCGGCCCAGTGACCTAAAGATGGATGCCAAGGCTGCGCAGTCGGCAGTGAAGAACGGCCTAGAAAAGGTCATTGAAGCTGAGCCTGATGTCACGCGGTACGACACAGTGGTCGGAGACGGAGACTGCGGAATCGGCCTCAAGCGAGGAGCTGAAGGTGAGTCGCTCTCTTTCATCCCAACGCTCTATGACTGACGTGAGTTTCAGCAATCCTGGCCCACATCGACAAGCATCCCTTCACTGGCGATGTGGTAGTGGACCTCTCTTCTATTGTCACCATCGTGGAGACGGCAATGGATGGTACATCTGGCGCTCTCTACGCCATATTCCTTAATGCCCTGGTCCACGCCCTCCGTGGCCTCGCTCCAGGAACCGCATCCCCAGAGGTCTGGGCCAAAGCCCTTAAAGAGAGCAGCGATGCGCTGGCCAAGTACACACCAGCTCGTCCAGGCGATCGCACCTTGGTCGACGCTTTACATCCTTTTGTGGAGGTGCTCACCAAGACAAATAATGTCAAGCAGGCAGCTGAGGCAGCGAGGGCCGGAGCTGACAAGACCAAAGGGATGGAAGCCAGTCTAGGTCGATCAGTCTATATCGGCGGTAGTGGGTATCAGGAGGTTCCCGATCCCGGTGCCTGGGGTCTGGCCTGCTTCTTCCTCGGATTGAGCAGTTGAACAAGCAGTACCCGTATGAGGCGGCTGATGCTGAGCGGTGAGAGGGGGCCAAGACAAGTGCTGCGCACAAGATAGCATATCAATACTATAAAACGGTCATGCGAAACACCGAAGTGCCTGAAGAGTCTCGTACGCGTAAATCAACATGTTTTCAACGCCTATGGAGTCCCTGTGAGCCTTGCCCGTAAGACATACAAAACATCCCATTCTTCAAAGTGAAAATCTCCGTCCCCGTAGATCATGACGAAATGAATTATTAGCTTAGGAGCACCAGGATAACGCTATCACCCCGCAAGAACCTGTAAACACGTCAGCATCGAGACCAGAAAAACCACGACCGCCTTTCGAGTAGCCAACATACATCTTGCTAATGAATCGATCCTTGTTCACTGGCCGACCCTTCTTCCCGTTTGCTAATCGGGGGGTCTCGGTCCACATCTCCTTGACGTTCTCCAGCACCATGTTGCAGTGTCGGTCAAAGGCCTTGACGCGCGCCAGCAGCTTGCGGTTGTTACGGATCGAAATAAGGACTTGCACGTGCGAGCGCACAGCGGTCTGGAGAATGGAGAGGGGACCGGCGGAGAACTCGTGCTCCTCGAGCTGGGCAATCTCGTACTCGCTATGTAGGGCAGCCAAAAGTCAGTAATCGTCAAATCGTCGCGGGGCTGGGCAGCTAAGTATCGCAGAGAATAGGCAAGGTCACGTACGTGAGGTCCGAGCGCGACTTGGTGAGAAGCTCCCTATTTAACTGTTAGTTTTCTATTATACACACACGCAGTGACGGGTCGTACTGAATCTTTGCGTCGGCCATCTTGATGGTCTTGGGTGGTCGTTTGGGGGGATGTTGTATGCAGCCCGCGAGGCTGAAGCCCAGAGCTGTCGAAAAGTTGACGATTGGGGTGGAGCGCGCCTGATTGGCTGCCACTATGGGTCCCGCTCACGCTTCATGACTGGTCAGGTGACGACAGTTCCTGGAAGCGTGCAAGAGCGGAAAGCTGCTGCTACCCTCGGGGATCAATTTTGGGGTTTGATGCGGAGGTTGAAAATCATAGCCGCGGACCTCGGACATCACTAAGTCCTCTACTAGTATTTCCCCTCTCGTTCTCTCGATGCGCATGCCAATCGCATGTGCGCATCAATAATACTCTTATAATGTCCTTTCGAAATATCGCAGCCCGTGCTGGTGCGGCAGCCAATGCTGCAAGCTCAAGAAGCTCATTTGGCATGGCTCAGCAAGCAAAGATTTGGAGTTCTGTTGGAGCTCGAAAGGTGAGACAACTCAGCCAGCTCTTGCTTAGACGATGCAGCATCTAATTGTAACGGTATAGCTCTCTACCGAAGCGACCTCGATCAAGGAACACCGCGATGACCAGCCCAACGATGTCGTTTTCGAGAACAAGTATGGTCTACGAACCGTCATGCTCAACCGACCCGCAAAGCTCAACTCGCTCAACGCCTCGATGATCCGCAAGATTGTGCCTCGTTTGATCGAATGGGAAAAGTCGGACCTGGCCAACGTCATCGTCATGAAGGGTTCGGGCGAGAAGTCTTTTTGTGCCGGTGGTGATGTCGCTGCGCTGGCCAAAACCAACAAGGAAGAGGAAAATGGCTGGAAGAAATCGGCCGATTATTTTGCCCTCGAATACAAGCTGGATCACTACATTGCGACATACCAGAAGCCCTACATTGCGTTTATGGATGGTATCACTATGGGTGGTGGAGTCGGACTCAGCGCCCATGCCCCGTTCCGAATTGCGACTGAGAAAACGGTATTTGCCATGCCAGAGACTACGATTGGATTCTTCCCCGATGTTGGCGCTTCCTTCTTCCTTCCTCGGATGAATGGATCTGTCGGAACCTACCTTGCCCTGACCAGCGAGCGACTCGCCGGCCCCAACGTCTTCTATTCGGGCATTGCCACCCACTACCTGCACTCCGCCAGCTTGCCCGATCTTGAGGCTCGCTTGGCTGAGCTGCGATTCCGCGACAGCGATGATCTCCCTACACGACTGGCCATTATTGACGAGACTCTTGAGGAGTTCTGCACTGGCCTCCCCTATGACCAGCCCATGGCGTTGAGCGGTGAGATCCGCAGGGCGATCGACCGATGCTTTAACAAGAACACTATCAGCGACATCATTGCTGCCTTGGAGGCCGAGCGGGGTCCGACTGAGGAGTGGGCGCAGAAGCAGCTCAAGAACCTGCATAAGCGGTCGCCCACGGCTGTGCACGTGGCTCTTCGCCAGATGCGTGTCGGTGGCGAGTGGGATATTGCCGAGACCTTCAAGAAGGAGCATCAGATTGCGAGCAAGTTCATGCAGCACCCTGACTTCACTGAGGGAGTGACGGCTCTGCTCGTCCGCAAAGAGCAGCCTGTGTGGCAGCCCGAGTCGCTGGAGGCCATCTCTGCTGAAACGAACGTTGCCAAGCCATTCTTTGAATTTGACAAGAACAGCAATCTGGAGCTCTTTACCGACCGGACATTCTCGGAATACCCTCACCAGGGTCTCGGAGTGCCCACCGAGAAGGAGATTGAGAAGGTGCTCAATGACGGCAGCCACACGCAGGAGGAGCTGGCCAACACTGTCATTGCATCACGCCGGGGTCGCCAGGGCATTTCAGAGGTCGTCAAGGAAATTGTCGCTCGCAAAACTAGCGTGGATGCTCACGGCAAAGCTAGGTGGCTGGGAGATGAGTCTCTGCCCGGCAGCCGACTATAACTCTACGAATGCAAAGCGGCAATGTTTGGATAATCTGTAAAATAGAAGTCACTGCGCGATAGTATTCGTGCTGTGCGTGTTCTGATAGATGAATTCGCGATGAATTTCTAGTGATAATGATGGCGATGCCTTTTATTCATCTTGATGGTGAGCTTATTGGTGAGGCTGATGAGGCCATAATCATGGTCGCGAGGAATGCAAATGGTGATGGAGAATAGTGGCGAATGAGATGGGAGGGGTGGGGTTGAAAGAAACCACCAAGAGTTTTGTTTGATGGGAGATCAAACAACAGCTGGAAAACCTCGTTTTAGGAGGCTGCTTACAAGGGAACAAACATCCAATAGGTGGTGGGGAGAGCGGTTATGTAAACAGGTAAAAGGCTTAACTAGTGGGAGGGAGATAGGCCAAAATCCAAACACCAAGCCCGTACAAGCAGGTGACTACAAGCACGGAACAGATGACACGAGAATGCGAGTTTATTTGAAGTGGAGATAAGTCCAAAGGACTCATCGTCTGTATGTGTACCATGTCATGGCGTCGTCTGTATTAAGCATCGCTCATGTAAGGTAGGGAACCAACGGAGATAGATGGAACAGCCTCAGGCAAAGGGCGAGAGTATAAAAGGGACCAGGACCCGCCCCGAAAAGAGAATCAGAAAGACGACCGATCATCTAACTACTGGATTTCTCCCTCTTCTGCCTCGCTTGTCTCGTCCAGTTTTCCGTCATCGAAAGCGAGCCCGCCGGTTGCTGGGTTTGGCTACAGTAAAGAAGCAGCAAAAGCGACCGTAGTGGGTTGAGTGGCCAACCAACTCCGGCAGATACGTACCTTTTCCGCACCCGCGCCAGCAGCGGCAGGACATCTCGAATCAGCCAAGGAGTCTCGGTAATAGGTTCAAGCACGAAACCAAACGAACAGAGGGCACGTGAGAGAGCTCAGGAATCAAAAGCGAGGAGTGCCACACAAAGAGTTCAATCCGACGCCAAGACAAGGAACACAGGCGGGGCCGCTCCAACTCTTCCGCTCCGGTCGGTCTCTACGGCCCCACTTTGACTTCCGGTGGGCGCGTCTCAGGGAATCCGCGCTAACTCACGTCACCAACGCCATCCACTCTGCACTGCAAGCACTAAAACGGGAAAGCCCACAGGGGCCGCCCGCTCAACCACTCCAGTGACACGGCCGCCCTCCAACTTCTTCAGCGAGCGCTCAACTACAACACGACTTGCATCACAACGCGAAATCACCGAATTCTGCTTCATCGTCTGCTGCGTTTTTCGTTGATGAATGATTTCACTTCTGGCCTGACGATTTTCTTCACATCTCAAATCTCTCGTCCTCTCAATTTTCATCTCCTACTCATCTCCCTTTGGTTGTCCAGCCAGCGCACTTTAAGTGGCATCTGGAGATCCACCCTTCACGACGCGACTTTGGTGGTGTAGGCGCGTCACGAACATGACGCCCGTCTCCCAATTTACATATCACATCCCGGCCAACGAGCTCGAACATTAAACCTCCCCTCTAGCAGCTCCACTGTCTCTGATCTGAAATCTCCACAACTTCACTTCGCCATCCAACCTCGTCCTTCGCATACACCAACGCGGCTTGCTTTGAACTGTCTTACACGAACAACAGAAACGACATCTTGGTGATAGAAACCGCGTTCACTCATCTCTGGTCTCTCCCCGACGGGGACTGACTGCCATGGCGTCATCTATGCCTACTGCTTCCCACGGCGGATGGAACGGTCAGATGATGCAGCAAAATACTGAACCTGATGAGGCGGGCGTCCAAGTCAGGCCCATGGGCCGTATGCACTACCCAATGACCTCCCTCACTCACCAGGTTACTAACATTGGTTACAGTCAAGGTTCACTATACCTTCGACAAGGACGCCAAAGTCAACTGCCTCGCCCGATCATCCCAGACCCTCCATGTACAGACGATCCCCCTCGACGACCAGAACTCGATCGGCGTCGTCGACTTGCGCGTGTGTCTGCAGGCAGTCACCGAGTGTAGCCCCGAACTTGCCAGCCAAGATGGTCTAGGCGACTTTACCGTCTACGCCCTCGATTACTCGGAACCGGACACGCCATTGGTCGGACAGGGCATGCTATCATGGGCGATAGAGTCGATGCGTAGTGACTTCTCTGCACACCCACCCAAGATGGTGACGGGCCGAGTCACCAAGAACCTGCTCGGCGTCTTTGGAGGAGGCAACCGCGAGACCCTCGAGGTCAAGCTCAAACTCACAGCTGCCTCCAAGGTTCTGAGACCTGAGCCCACCATGGATATGCAGCCCGCACGACCCACCGAAAGAGCCATGACCCCTACGGGAGCCGCAGAATGGAACTCTTTCATTCAGTCGAACCCTCAGATCGGCCATTCAGCACATGTGTCTCGAGTGGCATCGCCTGCCCTGTCTCAGGGGCCTCCGCCTAGCGTGGTTCAACGACGAGACTCGTTTAGTCTCGTCGCCCAAGCCAACTCTGGCCCAGACGTCCAGCGCATTGCCCCTACGCCCGTCGACCCGGCAACGGTCCCGATCCAGCCTTCATCACGACCACCTAGCAGAAGTTCTCGTAGAAAGAAGCAACCGACGGGGCGTCCACGTGGCAGGCCACGGAAGAAGCCAGCCGAAGGAAATACGTCAGGGTATGAGGACGGAACGGAGGGCGAGGACGGTGGACCAGCCAAGAAGAGGGCCAAGACGACCCAGGTTGAGAAGGCCACGCCAAACCCATTTACTTCTGGACAGGATTCTCTGCGTGTCACTGCTAGTACTGCTGGCTCACTTCGAAACTTTCGCCCCATCGCGGCCAACATGGAAGCGGTTCCGGGCAACCATCTGCAAGAAGTCCCTCGGGCTCCTACGCCCGTGCCCGAGGGCGGTCCTCTTAAAGCACCCTCTCGAGGGGGCCCAAAAGGACTTAAGCCTCGGCGGGAATCTTCGATGCGACAGGAGTTGACTGCTAACCTGAGCAACCAATTGCCCCCGAGGCCTACTCGCGCCCTTTCTCCGAGTCAGGAGGATGGTCGTTCCCCTGATTCTCTTCCTGAGACCCTAGCTTTTTCCGAGGATAGTCCTCAGGATATCCGTTCTTCGCCCCCAGTTCCTCGAACTGCCTCCTTCATGCGTTCTAGTCCACCACCTTCAAGCCCAATGCTGCCGCCAATGCCTGCGCCGCAGCGACTGGATTCCACCTTTATGGAGAATGACGCCGACGATCTCTTTGATGAGCCCATATTGCAGCCAGTCAAGGAGAGCCGCTTTCAAGGCCGATCACAAACTCAGAAGGGGATAGAGACGGCAGACTCGACCGGCATCCCGACTCAGGTCTTCAGGATGCAGGATGGCCCAGACGGTCAGGATCTTGTCCACATACAGAGCTACAATACTCCTCTTCCAACCTCTGCGCCTGCGGGACCTCAGCAGACAGAGGCTCCCTCGCTCGCTCCTGTTACGAAAGGGGGCCCTCTCAAGCCTAAAACGACTCGTAATCCTCCGTTAAAACAGGCCTCGCGCCCTTCACCGCCAGCCCTCGCGCCGACTCCTCCACCTACTACAGACGCTGCAGAGAAGATTGCAAGCCCAGCAAATCCCTGTGTGCCCTCTCCAGCAGATGCTCCTCAGTCACACATTGACCAGGACGCTATGGATGAAGCCTTCTTTCAATTAGTGCGGGAGACCTCCGGTTCCTCTGAGCCCACAGCTTCTACTGAGACTAACCAAGCGCCCCAAGAATCTCTGCCTCCTCGAGAGCCAATCTCAAAGCCTATCAAACCCAAGCCACGCGCAGCACGACAGCTGAGCCGGTCACAATCAGCGGGCGCCTTGGCCTTACCCTCCATTCCGGCCAGTGAGCCTGTTGGGCCATCAGCTCTCTCACAGTCTGCCCTTGCCGAACATCCCCGAGCCTCCACCGAAATCCCAGCAGTTCTTCGTCGCTGCAATTCTGTCGGTCTGCATTTGCCGGTTCCTGCGAGTGACCCCGTTGCGCCTCCCGAGACATCATTGCATTTGCCTGTTCCTGCGTTGTCGGAAGCGCCTTGTCCGCCAAGCGATGCTGGCCCTCCCATGCCCTCATCACCACCTTTCAGGTCCAACAAGAACCAGGTTAAGAAACAGTCGATCAAGCAGCGGCTGGAGACTGCCATTCTCAACGGTGAAATGCCTCCTTTCTGCACCAACTGCGGCGCCATTGAGACGCCAACCTGGCGCAAAATCTGGGTACAGGACCGTGATGGAATCCCCCAGTACGTCGAATACTCGGAGAAGCCTGGGCGAATCACTGCCATTGAGATCCTCAAGAGAGACGACGAGGATAAGCCTCTATCCTATCGACTCATTAAGAAGTCTCTCGGCAGTAGTGATGATCGCAAGAAATGGACAGAGCAGCTCCTCTGCAATCCTTGTGGCATATGGATGGGTAAATATCGAAGCCATCGTCCTCAGAACAGATGGGACAATGCCCGCAAGAGAGCTTCCGGGGAGTCTAATCCACCAGCCAAGAGAGCCCGCACAAAGAGCATTTCTCAGCCCAACCCTACTTCAGAAGCCTATTTTGCCACAGATCCTCTTGGCCCCGTCGCGCCATCATCTCCTAAGCAGTCCCTTTCCGCCCTCTTTCAAGCGATTGGGGCCAGAGAAGTGTCTATGGATAATGATACCCCTGCGCTTGCCGAGGATGATTTCCTAAGTGTCCTGCCTAACAACGAGCTTGGCCCGTCAAATCCCGGATCTACACACTCAAGGGTTTCCAGGGGAAGTGGGACTGCTGAGAGCCCTATTGAAATGGATCTGGACTCGCACCTGGGGAGCACTCGACGACTCCTGTTCCCGTCTCCTCGCAAAGAGACGAGTTCAAAAACCCTAGGAGAGATTGACGGTAACATTATTAGAACGACAGAGTGTCGTCAGAACAAGGAGCTAGTTACAGAGAAGGAGAACATGCTACTGGAGCATAGCGATCGACAGATTGAGCCTCATGAGCTGGATGCTTTATTCGAAAGCCCAGTTCGACCTTCTACACCGCCGCCCAAGGCCAAGAGCGGCCCGAACTCAACACCCTTCAAAACACCTACACGTCCGACACCAAGCCATCGTCCCATCACCCGCAGCGTATCACGGTCTCTGCGATCTGTCAGAGACATGATGTCTCCTAGCCAGCAGGCGCTGCTTCAAAAGACACCGACCAGAACTCCCCGGGGTGCCACGAGCGTCAGACGCAGCCCGCGGTTGAACCTCGAGAGTGTGTTCGATACGCCTCTGAGCCGAACCATCACACAAATGCTCTCAGAGCCTAGCTTTGACTTAGGGGACGGTAACTTCGACTTCTCAAATCTACCGGCTTTGGACACAAATCACACCAGCTTGATCGAGTTCGGTAACTTCCTGAGTACGGATGGATTGATGCCGAGCTCTCCTCCCAAGGATACCCTGATGGATTTCAGCTACAGCGGCGCAGATAACGCCTGGACCGAATGGGGCATTGAACAGAGAGTCACGGTTGAGAAGACAGATGAGTGATGTCTGATGATTTCTGAACGAGTTTTACAGCATGAAACAGCCTTGTTCGTCAACAGGAGCTGGAGGGCATACACAGCACAGGTACAAGATATTATGTTTGACAGAGATGATAGACGGCGTTGGATGGATTCACGAGGGAATAAGGTAGCGGTAGTTGTTTTGTACATGATACCTGCACGATAGTTGCTAGCTTTACACGGAGAATCAAGAATTTAGAATTAAATGTAAACAATAATTCCTAGTGAAGATATCGTTATCCCCAGAATAGCTGAGAGGCATCCAAGTGGTGATGGGAAATCTGGTGTATTAACGTGTGTATACTGTAAGAATACACTGTCCCATCTGTTCCCACTCACTTAACGCGCTGAGGAAATCTAGACGCGTCTCCTTGCGCGCCAACAAATTGGCCCCTCAACCACCACCATCAACATCACGACCAATCTGTCAACAAGGAAAGGAGAGGCTCTGAATAAGGGGATTAGCGTATTCCTCACTGCAATAACTGTGTTCCAACGCCTTCCGCTTCCTCCCGTCGCTCACCATGTCCGACGATGACCTCCAAACCCGTTTCTCCCCCCACAAGCCGCTTGAGCCCGACGTTCTCAGCGAGCTCCAGTCCATCGTGCGCCTCCATGGCCTCTCCCCGGAAGACCTCTACTTCAAATGGGAATCGTACTGCATAAAACTTGATGTCGACGCCCAGATTGTGACCCTCGATATGCTGCGCAATCTCAAGCAGAGCATCCAGGACGAGCTTGAAAAGAGCCACCGACAAGTACATGTCAAATCGGAGAGGAAGGTCACTGCTACGCCGAGGGGCGTGGGAAAGGGCGGAGATGTCTTTGGGATGCTGGATGGATTGGTTCCGAGTACGCCAGTGACGGGGTCTAAGCTGAATAGAGGTGCTGGGACTGGAAGTGCGCTCAAGAGGAAGATGGAGACGCCTAAGGGCTTGACGAGCTCGCCGGCCACAGGGATGAACGAGCAGCTCAAAGCTCTCAATGGAAGCCAGTATGTTTGTTCCCACATGCGACTCTAATGTCGGCTACTAACATACGACAGAGCTGCCTCCTTTAGCGAGCGAGCAAACCCTGGAGAAGTCGTCGAAATCCTCAACGACCGCCTCTCCGCAGCCGAACCACCCATTGCGCCCTTCTCCGAGCCGCGCGTGAAGCTCACCGCTGCCTCGGACCAGAAGAAGCTAGGATACAAGCCCTTGGCAATGAAGCTCTCAGAAGCAAGCGAGATCCTCGACGACCGAATCGACGGTTTCATGGCACTTGTGCGGCAGCACCACAACCTCGATGATACGGCCTTCGGCAGCGCCGCGGCTCAGAGCACTACTGAGGTCGTGGCCGTCGGCCGAGTTGCGTCCGACGCGCCGGAGGGAAAGCTCAATGCCGCTTCGCTGGTGCTGGAGACGTCAAGACGAACAGGCATCGGTCTGAGAGTACCCCTGAAGATGGACAATATCCGTACCTGGAGCTTCTTCCCTGGCCAGATCGTCGCCTTTCGAGGAACCAATGCCTCGGGGAGCGAGTTTGTCGTTAGAGAGGTTCTCGATATCCCTCTACTCCCGAACGCTGCATCTCTGCCGTCTGCGCTGGAAGCGCATCGAGAAAGGCTTCGCGGCGGTCCAGACGCCATGGACGAGGACTCGGAGCCTGCGCCCCTGAACGTCCTGTTCGCTTCTGGTCCATACACAGCAGACGACAATCTTGACTTTGAGCCTCTCCACGCTCTGTGCAGCCAAGCTGCCGACACTTATGCTGATGCGCTTGTCCTCACGGGACCGTTTCTGGACATCGACCATCCGCTCATCGCGACGGGTGACTTTGACCTCCCCGAAGAGGCACACTTTGACCCTGATACAGCCACCATGTCCACCGTCTTCAGATACCTCGTCTCGCCCGCCTTCAACCGCCTCGCTTCCTCTAACCCGCAGATCACCATCGTCCTCGTTCCCTCGGTGCGAGACGTGCTGTCGAAACACGTCTCCTGGCCTCAAGACTCGATCCCCCGAAAGGAGCTCGGGCTGCCCAAGGCGGTCCGCATCGTGACGAACCCCATGACGCTTTCGGTCAACGAGGTCGTCCTCGGCATATCTTCGCAGGATGTCCTCTCGCAGCTGCGCGCCGAGGAGGTTGTTTCTCGTGGCGGGCCCCAGCCGGGCGGCGATCTCATGAGTCGGCTGTGTCGCTACCTTGTCGAGCAGCGTCATTATTTCCCGCTGTACCCGCCTACAGATCGATCTAGGCTGGCTAAGACGGGTACGGAGGATGGCGTCGCCACTGGTGCGGTGCTGGATGTGAGCTACCTCGAATTGGGTGAAATGGTCAATGTGCGGCCGGATATCATGATGGTGCCTAGCTTGCTACCGCCTTTTGCAAAGGTAGGCTCTCACCTTGCATTTCAACGAATCCGTTTACTAACTCATCGCTAGGTCGTCGAAAGTGTCCTCCTCATCAACCCAGGCTATCTCTCCAAACGTCGTGGCGCTGGCACATATGCGCGTATGACTCTACACCCTCCAGCCGTGCACAGCGGCAACGAAGAAATGACGGGCCATCAAATATTCGACCGGGCTCGTGTAGAGATTGTAAGGATATAGAACGGGAGACATGTAGCTAGCTGTACGTAATGTAACGAGACACGTAAAAGGGGGAAAGCGAGACCTCATAGCACAGGAATGGTCGAATTTGGGTATTATTAATGATGTATCGATACCGCCTACCTGGCGTCGTCCACTCTGCGTCTCTTATCGCTCTCGTACCGGTCGTCGTCGCGCGATGTGCTGCGCTTGCGACTGCGATACTCCTCCCGCTCGCGCCGCGGTGACCGTGACCGTGATCTCGGCCGACTGCGTTCCTCATCATCTCTTGAGCGGTAGGAGTCTCTATCCCTCCGATCCCGGTACCCATCATCCCTCCTCTCCTCGCGCTTCCCGAGCGGAATCGCATTCGCACCGCCCGCGCTGCGCTCGTCGTCGCGCCGGAAGCGATCGTCATCCGGGCGGAAGCGCTCATCCTCGTCGAATCGTCCACCCCTTCGGCCGCCGCCAATATCTCCCCAGTTACCCGTGTCCTCGCTGCGCATGTCCTTGTACTTTGTGCCGCCCTTGCGGCCCAGCTTGGCCATGTCGCGGCGCTGCAGGTACTCGGGCAGAGCCTCGCGGTTCCGCACGTCATCCTGTATGCGACTGCCCATGATGTCCCGCTTGTCGAGGCCGGCGGCCTTCATCTCGTCCTGGAAGAAAGCGCCCTTGTGGAAGTATCTCTGCATGTACGACATCTTGCCCTTGGCGTCCTTGTCCTCCTTCTGCGCTGCCAGGAAGGCCTCGTCCTCGGCTTGCCGTTCCTCCTCTGTCAGGTTGCGCCGGCGTTCGACTTCTGCGAGTTCCTTCTCGCGCTCTTCAATGATGGCGCGCGCGCGCTTGAGGCGTTTGAGCTCGCGCACGCGCCAGGCTGCTTCCTCGGCCTCCGGGTCCAGCCCGTCGGTTGTGTCCACGTCGGAATCCTCGTTCTCGTCATCGTCCCAGTGTTTCTTTCCTGCTGCGCGAGCCGCGAGGTCTTTCCTTATTTGTTCTTCCACGAGTTCATCAGCGGCTTTCTTGCGCGCTTCTTCTTCAGCCTGATGAGCTTCTTCCTCTTCCTCTGCGGCGGTTTTTGTATTCCCCCTTTGACTTTTGGGGACAAATTTGGGTCGAATCATTAATCGTCGTGGCGCCTCTTCTTCACTGCTTTCCTCATCGGATTCACTCTCTTCATCGTCATCCTCCTCCTCTTCTTCCTCGCTCTCTTCCTCTTCCTCAGTCACGAAGCCCTCCTCAGCGGCCAATTGCTCGGCTTTCTCCTTCGCTATTCGTCGTTCTTCGGCGGCCTGTGCTTCCTTTCGTCGCGCGTCCAGGTCGACCTTGCCCAGGTTACTCAAAATCTTTCCTGCGCTGGTTGCCTTTGGTGGTGGAGGGATCGCAGGCTCGGCGGGCGCTTCGGCGTCGCTGGCATCAGAGTCGGAGTCGGAATTCGATTCTACACCTGTAGCTTTGCCAGCGCGGTACCGCGCCGGCTTGACAGGGTTTGCTGTCATGCGCTTGGGCGGCATTATGAAGGCAGTCGATGAGTTGAGAGGTGAAAAAGTAACTTAAAGGTTGAGCCTGGTGACGTTGGAGACAAGCCAATCCGAAAATTAGGTGGAGCCGGACCATACAGCTTATGCAGATCACTTACCCTGGACATATACATCTAAAAGAAAGAACGACAGTTTTTACCCTTTTACTTACATCTGGTCGCTATACAAGGTCTGACAATGATTTCCTTTTTTTTTGCTACTTATTTCCCTCCTGATCTATAGTGGATGGGGTTGGATATTACGTCGTGTTGTCTTTCTGTTTATGTGGAAGAGTATACTTTGACGAGACACGCCGAACAACATATATGGCGATGATAGCTACGAGGCAAAATGGTAAATTGGATAACCATGATGGAAACTAGGAATATATATTCGAACTAAATTCGTGGACTTTAGGTATGACAGACAAAGCTTGAAAACTCATGGTGACTATGCATTAGATACTCGCTTGGTTTGGAAGCGTCAAGGTCAACTCCTGAAGTCTCATAGTTACCTAACTAGGTTAGTTACAATACATACCGATTAGCTCAAACTACGTTACGATCTGAAACGGGCCCTTGTTGACGAATTATTGGATGGTAGCCCTTCATGCAGACAGATGCTGGTGCGGCTGGAAAACCCTGTTCACGCGTAGAGCATCGGTCATGTACATACTGGGTCACGTGGATCCCCAAGGACATACAATCCAACATAGAGATGAGCCACTACTCGGGGACTAGCTAACCAGTAACCAACCTGCGCTAGTACGACGTGATGTAAATATCTGCTACACTGGGACCTTGTCCCGGCTTGACGAACTTTGGGACGAAGTAGACAAGGCTAGGATTGCGAACAGCGACAACTTGGACGAACCGACCAAGACGTACAAGCAAGCACATACTGAGTACCGTATGCCGGTCTTGTCAGAGACTTAAAACAGTATGGCTTGTGAGTTGACCAGGTACACAGTTCAGATTATCATATCTCGTCAAAGAGGTCGAGACGTACGAGAAACCTCTCTTGATAGATGAAGATTTGAGGGGTAGCAGCGAGTCTTGACACCATTGGGAGCTCGCTGTTACCGGCTGTCGGAGAACCTAGGGTAAAGAATGTGCTTGTTGGAAGAGGCATCATCAAGTGCGCACTCATTGTCCAAGGAGATCAGCCTCCTCTATACATTATAGTCTCGTCCTACTCTTACAGCTTTCCAAGGTTGGGAGTGTTCGTCATCAGCCTCCTACATGCAGATACATACTAAAAAATTGTGGTTTTACACAGAGACCGGAACTTGCCCCTTTATACAAGCTCTCTCGTACCACCACCAGCCAGCCCATTTTGTTACAACCGTTCTCATCTTACAGTACAGCGTCATTTTCTTTTCGTCCTCCCCTCAGTCCACGCAAGCTTGATGCCCTGACTCTTCTCAAGGTGTGTCATGTTAGTCCTGTACTTTCGTCCTTCCTCTGTGCTCTTTGCCAAACGGCCCTGCCAAAGCTTGTGCCAGAGCTTGGTTCGCTGTTCAGGGTCGGTTCTGAGCGTGGCTTTGCGTCGATTCTGGAGCTGGCCCAGGATCCTCCGGGCTCGTTCTTCGTCGGCTATGTCGGTAATAGTGTACTCAACGAGCCACTTATCATCCTTCAAGGGACCTTCCACGCGTTCCACAACTTGATTGTTCACCCTGTTTCGAACCGTGATGTACATGCCGAGCAGCTCCCGTGTCTTGCGTGTTGTGCCAGATGTGGAGGACTTGGACGCCTTGCTGTCTTTGCTGTCTTTGCTGTCGTTGGAAGCCTTGACATCCTCTGGGGTTATAGAGTTCAATTCCTTCTCCGCCTCCACCTCCTCCACCGCCTCCGCCTCCGCTGCCACCTCCGCACCAGCCTCTTCCGCTTCTTCAGCGTCAATGTTCCCCTGCTTCTGGGCCTCGACTAGTTCCGACAGCATCAGCTCAAAGTTTCCCATGTTGGTCGACCTGGTGTCAACACCCTGTGCAACCTTTAATATGAGATCCTTTAGCGATGCATCGGGAAGTCCGCTGATATCGGTTGAGGCATCACTCCCACCATCTACCCTTTCAATTGTCTCGGTTGATGCCCCATCTGCGAACTCAGATCCATCTTCGACTGAAGCCTTGGCATTTTCGGATATATTCTCATAGTCGCCCTCAGTAGTAGTTTCAGACTTGTCCCCGTCAGCCGTGGCATTCTCGGACTTCTCCTCCACGAGCACCTCGGGAACGGTGTGTGCCGACCGAACCTCGTCTCTGGTAGCACTGTCGTCGCTCTCGTCAAGACCTTGAGATAGAGGATATACTTCCTGGTCTCGGCTAGCCACAACGTCGGACTTGGCTTCGCTCGCTTCATTGGCTTCCTGCGATTCCTCGACCTGTGCAGTCTCATCCCCATTACGTGGAGGATCTTGTGCTTCTCTGCTAGCTTCTTTGCCATCCGAGAGCTCCTCGGCCAGAGCCTCGACAAGCTCGTTGAGATAAGCATTCTTTTCTAACTCAGATTTTCCGACAAGGAGGCCACTCTGCTCTAGTGCTTCCTCAATGGCTTCCTTGACTGTCTGCAATCCCAGAGAGTCATTTTCCACAGTGTCGTCAACCTTTGCCATCATTTCGTTCCAGGCATTCTGTCGCTGCGGGTCCTCGGCAGTATCCATATCGTGGGAATCATCCAAGTCGGCCCGCTCGTTTTCCACTTGAGCAACGAGATCCTGTCTCATCCGCCGTGACTCAGCCTCCATGTTCTTTTTTGTGATCCCAAGGATCTTCTCTTGAACTCTGTCAACCGATTTCCGTCCGGTTTCCTGGATGCGATCAATGGCTTCTTCTTCAGCAGGTTCGGCAAAGAAGTAAGTCAGTGGAGGATTTGTCGGTCGGGTTTCAACATGTAGTCGAAGTGATTTCCCAGGAAAACGCTTCGACGCTCTGTCCAAGACCTCATTGAGAAGCTTGAGACTGGCCTTAAATTCCTCGTCGCCAAGTGTGCGGTCCGAGGTTCCATGGAGAGCCCGGTCCATTTCCTCCAGGCTGATGTACTGGAAGCCAAATATTCGCTGTGTGTTGTGAAAGGCAACAAAGATACCGTCCATTCGTCCCATACGCACTTGCAGCGAGTACTTGAGGAAGGCCGATCTGATCATGTCGTAATACTCGCGCTCGAATGATTCCCATGTACCAAATCGGTTACGGATTTCATATCCCACTCCCTTTTCGTAGCCGTCTACATCCATGCGGATGGAAACCACAGCTCGTGTCTTTAGATCAAACATTCCAGTCCCGGGGAGTCGTGGGTCGTAGGCATCAAGCTGGGAACGCATCATGAAGTCGCCAAATGTGGTATAGTGAAATGCCTCGTCAGCATTCTTTTCCTCTTCAGACAGTTGGTGTGATTTAGTCCTTCGGTATTTCTCGAAGTTTTGCATTGGCAAAGTTAGAAGCTTTTCCATCGACTTTCCAAGCATGCTGAGGACGTTTGCGGTGTCAAACTGCTTATCAGCATCAATGGCATAAACTCCATCATTGTAACGAGCAAAGGCGGCCGCAGGTCCACGAGTCAACAATGTGAACGTGTCATACTCAACGTCGAACGAGCGGGAAAGATACTCAAAACTGGGCTTCCTCCAAGCTGATAGGAGAAAGTGGAAGTGAGACAGTATAGACGTCATGCTCGAGGTAGATCCGCAGTACTTCATCCCATGCTTCGCACTGAGATCTCTGAGCCTACTGTCCTTTGAGGATGTAATATACTCCTTCAAGGCATCGAAATCGAACTCGGCCACGGGCATAATCGTAGAGAGGTAAGGGTCAAAATTGAATACACGAGATCGCTTGTCTTGAAGTTGATAGACTCCAGGATTGAAAAGAACTTTATCCAGCTTGTACTGGAGTTTCGGTACTTCTGCCGTCATGTCTTCATCCACGGGGTTCAGGGACAACTTTCGAGGACTGATAGTCTCCACCACCAATGGCGGTTTCGGGCTTGAGCTCTTTTTCTTGGCTTTTTTCGTCTCCTTCACGATTTTCTTTGTCTCCTTTATCAGTGGCTGGAACTTGTCGCCATTCTCAACGGCTTCCTCACTCAAAGGTGCCTGCTCCTCCAGCCCTATGCTAACCGCTGAATCTTCTTGGAAGCCATGTAGAAAAAAAGGAGCTGGATCCGGCTCCGAGTCCTTCTGTGCCTGGGTAGCTTGTTGTAGCTTCTCTCGAAGTGATGTCCACAGACCAGTCTGTTGGGTGGCCATCCATAGGTTTGATTGATCAGTAGTGGGGACCTCGGTCGTAGTTTCACTGGTGTTGTTCTCAGTTGTGGACTTGATGGTAGTCTCGGTCTCTGGCATCTCCTCCTTCTTCTCCCTTTTCCTCGGTTTGTTGGGCGATGTCTGAACGCCATAAACCCTTCGTACCACGTCCAACGCCTCATCAAAATTGTCGGACTCCTTGGGTGTATCTGGCGCAGCGGCCGTGCGCGACTTGGCTGGTTTCTTCCGCTTCCTCGACGACCTGCTGGGAGTTTTTCGGACCTTGATAGCTTCGGCTTCCTTCTCGAGATCTCCAATACGATGCCGGGGGTTCACAGAAGAGGCATTGAGAGGTTTGAATGTATCTTCAAATCCCCCATTGGTCCTCGGTGAAGTTGGCTCGGAAGGCTTCACGGGGTTGTCCGAGTTGGTCTCTGTCGCAATCGATCGTAGTAGAGAGGTGCTTGGACGATGACATCGTAGATATGGGCGGCAGATGTGCGCGAGGCTGGCCGAAGCACCAGCTCCATATCGGACACGAAGCATTGAGGCGTCGCGCGATCCTAGTTGGTCGATACTTCGAAGCTGATATTCCTAGACGCTTTGAGGAATGACAAGACCAAAATTTCCAAGCGCTCTTATCGATAAGAGTATACGGTAATATGCCGGCGCAGTGGGTCAAGCATCAGTAGCACGTGATTGGCCAGCTAATTCTAGCCTAGTGGAGGGAAGCTAGCAGCCCACCCGCGTTCGTCATTCTGGGGCCTCCAACCTTGAAAGAGAACACCACGAGGAACACCTAACTTACAAGAACTTTCACCAGAGGCAGATCCTTATGCTGTAGTCATGGGTGCGAGTGATTCAAAGCTCGTATTCAAACGCGGCATCTTTCGATTGTCTGAAGAACGCCATATTCCAGCGGACGATGCCTACTGGACCTCAGTTCGTCCTATTTCACCTCAAGTATATGTAGCTGTGATGCTGATTATGTGTCTAGTTCTGGGAGCTGCCCGAGTCTTCTGAAGATGTTTTCAGCCTGTTCACGCATGGCGATGTACGTCGAACCCGAGATCGCGCCCTCGAAAATCTAGAAACCCTCATTCTCGCCGTCACTTCTCGCCTATTCATACTACGTCATCATCCATCCTTTCCCGACCCCGATCTGGCCCCCGAGAGGGAGGCCTTGAACTGCATCCGGGTTCTCACACGAATCTTGCCCTATCTATACGAGAAAGAATCCCTCAGCCACTGGGAGGAGACGTTCTTCTGGGGCCAAAGAAGGAAGCGCACACGCCAATCGGCCATCGCAAACGAGGTTCTCTTCGATACTGCTCAAGAAGCTGAGAGAAAAGCTGAGGCCGCAGACTTTGAAGAGGTTAAACCGCTCGCCGAAGAGCTGATAGATACACTGGTGGATCTGCTGTTCCTCTCCGATCTCACAATACCACAACAGGCAATCGGACGATCCAAGGTCACCTATGCGATATGGCAAAGTGGTGTAGGATGCAACACGGCCGTGGCCACGACAAAGGAGTTTGAGAGTAACCGATCCGAGATTCTGCGCCTACTCCTGACTCTGTCAGGTCAGAGCTTGTATCTCACAGCGGGCGTCCTTCCGCAGAATGGGGTGCGAGCATTGACCCATTTGTGTGCCTGCCCAGACAAGCAGGTTGTGCTCTCATTGCTCTGCTCTCTGCTCAACACGGTTCGTCCCATATACATGATAACATTCGTTTGGAGATATACTAAAGCGGACTCTGTAGACTCTCAAGTACAATCCCGCAAGTTGGCGCGTGCCCTATAACACTCTAGTGTTCAAGGACGGCAAGCAAATGCTCGTGACGTATTCTTTGCAGTTTCTCCTGGTGCTTCTCCTGTACCCAATCCCCGAAAGCCCATCCAATCCATCTCCCAAGAACTCGTATCGCCATTTTCTTGGTCGACTACATCGACCTCAAGACTTCCAGTTCATTGTTGATGGAATGACTCGAATCCTTAATCAACCTCTACAAGAAAAGACGTCCTATCTTCCTGGATCGCAGTCGCACAGTTTCGCGCCCGAGATTTTGATGCTATTCTGGGAGATTCTTCAATGCAATAAGAGGTTTCGGTCGTTCATCGTGGACACTGAACGAGCCCACGATTTTGTCATACTCGCTTTATTTTATGCTCTGGAGTACAAGAACGACACTGCCAAGCAAGGAGTTGTGCGAATGTGCGCCTTTCTACTCCAAACGCTGAGCGTGGAAACCAGCTTTGGTGTCAATCTGAATAAATACTTTGAAGGCCAGGAAAGTCTGCCTCTTTCGATCAGGGTACCAGGTTTCAGGGGTACCTATGCCGATTTCCTCATTCAGTCTATTTACAATCTGATCACCACAAGCCAAGGCAAACTCTCAGCCATATACCCGGCTCTCCTTGCGGTGATTAATAACATTGCACCCTACCTTGAGGGTCTGAGCAGCATCAGCAGCGCGAAGCTGATGCAACTCTTCACATCCATGTCATCGCCGTCGTTTTTACTTGCAAACGAGACGAACCATACTCTTCTTCACTCTCTGCTAGAGTCGATGAGCTCAATTCTGGAGAACAAGTATCCCAAGAACCCTGAATTCGTTTTTGTCGTTCTCAAGAACAAGAAGCGCGTGGAAGCTTTGCGCACCTTCACACTTGAAAGTGGCCAAGAAGAAATTGAAAGGAGAAACAGGAGAAGAAAGGACTCTGGAAGTCATGCGGATCCATTTGACCCTGGATCGGTGCGAAGTTCCGTCGACAGCATAAGAAGTCCAAGTAGCTCCCAGCCGCATCATACCGCCCTGGAAGAAGTACCAGAGGATGGAGCTTTCGCAATTGGAGACGATGAGGAAGATAGCGACGATGAGGACCATCAGCCGACACCTGCTCGGTCAACGTCGAGCGAGACTCAATCCCAAACTTCCTCAACCCCAACTTTTGAAGACGCTGTCCCGACTCAATTGCGAGGCATGTCTGAGAAGGCTCGGGGAAAGATGCCAGCGGGTGTCCCAAGCTTCTCGCGGCAAAACAGCACAACAAGCTTGGGCGCACCCTCATTGTCGGGACAATCTCAGACCGGCGCATTCGAGCCATCGGCCCATTGGATCGACAGTTGGCTCCCCGAGCTCCCTCTGCACACACTACTGGCAGTCATCCAACAGGTGTCTGCCCTCTTACCTCGTCAAGAGCTGGCGAGTGACGTCCCTGCGCCCGAGACGTTGCGGCGGATTTCTGGCATCGCTGTCGTCGGTATCGAGCCCTCGCCTGCCCGTGTTCACTCGTTCGAGTGGTCTCAACTGGCCCTAGGCTGGTATGAGTCCCTCCTTTGGGGTGTCATATTCACCAGCGAGATGCAGGTTTCCAAGGGAACCATGGGCATCTGGAACGGCACCTCGATCAAGCTCTTCCGAGTACAAGAAACAGCCCCGGAGGGCCCAACGTTTACCTCTCCCCGTGGCGCCGTGGACGCGGTGGGCAGCAATATAGTATCGCGGATAGGGCAGATCAACCTTCGAGGTGGGCCGCCAGAAAGTCTTCAGCCACCCCAAAGGAACGGTTGATCTGACCGAAGGCTGCGTACATGGCATCACTTGGATGGCAGCGGGGGCCATTGAGCAAGCGTTTTGGTGGATGCAGGACCTAACATGGGCCCTGGCAAGCTGAATATTGTATGCTCACTCGCCGAATCATGGCAAGGAGAGATCGCAAGGGTCAAGTGGCTAGCCAAAGGCGAGCATCAACGTTTGCTTGTCTGCTTCACATCCACGCTGCGAACGCTATTTGCTCGAGACTTGATAGAGCAGGGGGTGATATGGAAAACGGGACACAGGCGTTTGGAAATTGAGGGATTCGTTTGGAGTCACGGGGTGATGGAGCACATGAAGCCACGCATAGCCAGGTAAAGCGAATATGTCTTCCAGGTCAGGTGCATCGTTAATGCCATTGCTTTTGCCTCTCGAGGATTAGTTCTCTTTGTTTCTCCATGCGCCGTTCCCTCACTGGCGTTTCAAGTTTCGATTCATGCGCGACGCTACTGTGGCGCAAGAGACGGACGTGGCTGGACCTCAGCTAGACCAGCCACAGCCAACGGCAACCGGGGGACCCCCGCCGAGACCGTCCCACTCCAACTCAGTTCCTTGTTTTTGACAGCAAAACTTGGCAAAGTAGGCAAGCAACGTGATGGCCAAGATGGGAGAAACAGCCAGTGAGCGTGAGCTGGGACGCGTAGAGGACCTAAGCGATCATTTCCGAAGACCCTCGTATGCACCGCCACTAATTCTCAGACCCCGCCAAGTCTGTAGCCCAATCACAAGCTTCCTCGGGCCATCTAGTCCGGTCTCTGCATGCGCTAAAGCCACAGCGGGAGGCTGCCGAAGGCAGGCCTAGTCAGCCACGTCAGGTCCCTTAATTCCAGGCCGAGCAGCTATCACGACCAGGGTGGGTGTAAGGGTCCTTTGTTTTTTTGCTGGGGTTTGACAATCAGCTTTATTATTTGGCATCTTTCTAATTTCTCGATCTTCTCACTTTCTATGCTGCCTACTCTGCCCGTTTCTTGGCTCTTGATTCTGTGTCGCCTCTTGGTGATACGCTTGCCTAACATCTATCTCAACAGCTAGCTAGCTGTGTGGAGTTGGCTGAGCTGCGTGTAAGAGATGACGGACCAGGCTCAGCAGAGCCCGGCCGCGGGTTCCGGCGACGATATCCAGCCTTATCGCATTCGAGTGAGTTTTTGTGAAGCCACCCATGGCTGAGTGGGAATAGTGGCTAAGTCATGACTATCTGCAGGTTTCAAGAAAGTATCTCGACATTACTCGGCAAAAGCTTGAGCTCACTCGGCTGCCTCACGAACCCCGCTCAAAAGATTGGTGGGAGCCGAAGCCTCAGGTCGAGTCTCTTGTTGATTTCTGGTGAGCTTTGTACTTCTGATGATAGCCTCATCGAATGAGACTCACACAACACCACCAGGCAAGAGCAATATTCGTGGCCGGACCACGAAGAGGAGCTTAATAAGTCATTGCAACAGTTCAGAACCAGCTTCCAGACCTCAACTCCACCAACTCCTGTCCGCATTCACTTTATTCATACCCGCTCACCTCACGCCAACGCGGTTCCTCTCCTTTTGATACCCCCTTTCCCCTTGACCAACTTATCCCTCGGCCACCTCGTTCAGCCCCTAAGTGATCCTGAAGATGCGGGAGCCACGCAGCCATTTCACGTCGTGATCCCAGCTTTGCCTGGCTTGGGCTTCAGCGATTCTCTGCCTACCAGTGCTCCTCCTATTTCTGCAACAGCTCAGATCCTAGATCAGCTGATGAAGAGGCTCGACTATCCACACTACATCGCCAGTAACACGGGTTCCGCCTCGGCTTCTCCTGCTGGCATCGACTGGAGACTTGCAAAGCATCTCTCGCATCACTTCTCCCAGTCTTGCTTGGGTTTTCATTTTATCGCTCCTCCGTTGAGCTCGCCTAAACTTCAAGAGTCGGCTGGCGAATGGATGAAGTGGACACTCGCCCGTCTCCTGAGCTCTCCTGTTCTGGGCTACTCCAAAGACGACATCTCGGTGACACGGAAGCAGAAGCCATCACAGCTAGCAAAGAAGAAGTCTGCGATCAATCTAGGCCAGGCTGCCCTTAGTAACTTTGAGCCCAACACACCCTCGTATGCTCTCTGCGACTCGCCAACGGGGTTACTGCTCTATGTGCTGAGGACTCTTCGGACTCTGGGCCCTAAGAAGGAGCTTACCCAGAAAGACATCATTACGCTGACACAGCTTATGTGGTTGCCTGGCCCAGAGGCTGCTTTACGATATTGGGCTCGGTGCGCGTCCCAGCTCGAGCCCGTAGAGGCCAAGAAGTCAACACGAAAGCCAAAGATCGCCATCACAGTATTCACGGGCGACGAGGAGCAGGCCGATCAACAGAGAACACTGCCCCGGTCAGCAAAAAGCCCATACGCCTGCCCCAGCTGGGCGAACACGGAGTATCAAGTTGTGCACTTGAACCGCACGTCGGGCACGCCTGGTTTCTTGGCTTTGGACCGGCCAGAGGTGATTTTGGACGGTGTCAGAGGCCTTGCAGTAGCTATACTGGCCAAGGACAAGAGGATGCGAGCTGCAAAACAGCCGGGGGCCACTCTACAGAACCAGCTCGAAACTGAAGCTGGCCGGACAGTGCTGGCGGATCTTTCTGGAACAACCGTTCAGGATCCCAGCGTCACTCCGACAGGGACATCTCCAAACACTGTGGTCAAGAAACCGATCGAAGATGAGAACCAGCATCTTGTTCCTCCTCGGATAACGCCTCATAGAGGTAGCTCTCAGTAGAGATAGTAATCTGAATACTGGATATGTCGGGATATCTGGATAGGCTGGAGAAGGATGAAACGGACAACATAATTCGATACCATTACATACTTTTCATTTGTTACACAATCCATCACTCGTTGAGATTTGGATACGAATAGTAATCTACTTATATCTTTCTGACTTGTTATGGTTCCATAGTGAAGGGATATTGCTAATTGTGGCTGGTCGATCTAAGTTAACTATTATGGTCTGTGCCATGTAATGGAACGAAAAGCACCGCCGCCCAGCCTGACTTGACTGGAGCTCTAGGTACGTACTGTCGCAACGACCCAAGCTCCGACCCCACGACATTCAACCACCAGCAACTCGATCTCGGCCCCAAGGATCTCTAAGGGCCACTCCTACGAGTAGCTTTCTGAGTACTGCAGTAACTACAAAGCTGCTTCCATTCGCTCTTGTGGCGGCGACAATGCGCCTCGAAGCGCCCTAGTAGAATCGCCATCACTACTACCTGGCCCGAACTCCATCATGCCAAACCGCTACGAGCGACCGCCGCCCCGCGAGGGTAACAGCTATGGCAACTTTGGCCGCTCCAACGACGACTTCAGAAACCCCTATCAAGATGGCTACGGAAGCGACCGCTACGGCACGCCGCCGAACCCTCAGCAACCGCGAGCGCCCCCAACCCTCCGACAGATGCCTTCCCGATCGCGTGTACCGACAGAGACGAACGCAGAGCGACAAATCACCCAAGTCATAGAGCAAACCAAGAAAGACTGGCCTTCAATGTGTCAGGATGACTGCGTTCCCGTTCAGCTGGCTCTGCAGCTCCTTGATAATAGCTCGATTGGTCGCGCGCACGAGTACGGCCAGTTCCAGCAGTCGCACAACTACCTACAAGAATCTCTCAAGGGGATTGTACACGAGCATCATCAGGGCTTCAATAGTTCGATTGGTACCTTTCATAAAATCCAGAGCAGCATCCAGCAGTCTCAAAAACGAGTCCGCTCGCTCAAGGAATCCCTAGCCAACTCGAAGACAAGTCTCTGTGCCACAGATCCTGAGCTGAAGAAGCTGTCCAAGACATCACAGCAATACGATGCGCTTCTACAGACGCTTAACGAGTTGGATGATCTGCGAGCAGTTCCGGACCAGTTGGAGGCGAGGATATCTGAGAAGCGCTTCCTGACGGCTGTAGAAGTGCTGCAGAATGCTCTTCGAAAGCTACGGAAACCTGAACTGGACGACATCGGTGCTCTTAGCGATCTCCGCAGCTACTTGGCTAATCAGGAAACTGCGCTGATGGATATACTGGTGGAGGAGCTACACGAACACCTCTATCTCAAATCACCTTACTGCCAGGAGCGGTGGCAGAACCTGGCCAAGATTCAGGGTGCTGTCACCGAAGGCTTTTCAGACGCAAAACCTCTCACCCCCTTTCATGTGATTCTCGATTCCATCGATGGCGACAAACCAGTGACTGAGGATCCGATGAAGAACCCCGAGGCCGACACATTCTACTACGTCGGGCTGCTGGTGGAGTCGTTGAACAAGCTTGGCCGACTACAGAACGCCGTGGAGACCCTGAAACAGCGACTGCCAGTTGAGCTGTTTGGAATCGTGAACGAAACTATTAACGAGGTGGACCAACGACATCCAAGCTCACTTCGGGGAGGATCAGTAAAAGGTGACGGTCTCCATGTCTACGGCACTCGTGAAACCCAGATGCGAGCAGACGTCATTTACGATCTTCTATGGTCGCTGTACGGAAAGTTTGAAGCCATCGGAGAAGGCCATCGCATATTTCATGAATCGATCAAAGTCCTCATTCGACGAGAGGGCGCTGGTAACAACAGCGCGCTACTGGGCAGCTTCAAAGAGCTGTGGAACCTTTACCAGAACGAGATCCGGTCTCTCCTACATAACTACGTTACAACGGACGCGGATGTCTATCAATTCGACTCACCAAACCCCGGAGCGGCTCTCGCCGGCAAGAAGGATGCCATGCGTGAAAATTTGTTCAAGTTCTCAGAAGCCAACGCGAAATCTGTTGCAATAACCACCGAGTATGACGCACTTGACGGTATCATACAAGATGCTGTTCCTGGCCTTGGCTCGCGGAAGCAAGTTGACAAGAGGAGCCGGCCGGCGGATGGAAGCAGAAAAGGCGAAGTTGGCTACGGAAACAGTCACCAAACTCCTGGCGCGAGCAAGTCCTTGGTGGAACCTAGTGTCTTCAACATGAGTTTGCTATTGCCGCCAACATTAGTGTTCCTGCAGAGACTGAAGAGCATTGTGCCTCCTGGCTCAGACCTTGCGGCGAGCACTCTCACGACGTTCTTGGATAACTTCTTGGTAAACGTCTTTCAGCCGCAGCTGGACGAGACTCTGGCGAAACTGAGCGACACCGTCTTTGGGGAGGTGGACGCTTTCTCCCAAGACCCGGCCTGGAGTCTGATTGCACGCCGGCCTGTGTTTCGGGGGACGACGGCGTTCTTTGAGGTTGTGACGGCATTCTGCCGCATGTTGGGAACCATCCCGCCCGACCAGGCACTCAGCTCTCTGATCGTGACGCAGATGATGCGATACTACGATCGGTGTTTCAGCTGGTATAAGTCGCTTGTGGTCAAGACACAGGAACAGACGGTGGAAGTTGACAACGACAACCTGAGGGCATCTGCGCGATTCTCGCTGGATCCTGGTGATATTCAGGAGACCATGAAGAGGTTGTGGACGGCCGACGAGATGGACTGGGAGCTGGCAGAGAAGGAAATTCATCAGCTGATGGAGCTCACGAATGAATCACATCTGGAGACGGGTGATGTTATCCAGGATCGTGATTCCATCTCGTCACTCTGTCTCTTGTATACCAGCATGAAGTGGCTGTCCGTCAAGATTGCAGGCTTGAGGCAAATAACTATGCACGAAACAGATACGTCGCGACAGAACCTACCCCGACACTCGAATCGTCGATGGACTCTCATGAATGACCCTAATAAGGCAACCACCGCAGACGGACCCGTGTCACTGCCACTAACGCAGGAGACTGTGCAGTAAGTTGAGTAGCAATGTCTAGGCTTCAACATGCTAACACAGCGCAGGGCATTTGACAGTATCGTTTCATCGTTTGAGGAACTGGCAGGCACGGCGCTCCTGACACTTCATATGGAGGTTCGATGCCGCATAGTGCACTCGTTGGGCATTGCCTTGTCCCCCAAGGTGGCACCCTATCTCCTCGATCAGGAAGTGAGCGAGCCTGATCCGCAGATCTTGAGCCTCAACGCAGAGCTGGTGCTCTTTGATGAGACAGTGGTCAAATATTTGCGAGACAAGGAGATTGCCTTTATCAGGACAGGCCTAGGCCTGCTTATCAACTGCTACCTCGTGAGCAACGCTCGCAAGGCTTCGCCCATGAACGACAAGGGCTGCGGACGGATGCAGCTCAACATCCTGGTGCTGCAGCAGAACCTGAAGAATGTGGAGGAGGGCGTGGATCTCGCGCGGGCGGCAAACTACTTTTCGCTATATGAACAGGGTGCCGACGCCATCGTGGAAAAGGCAAAGGAGGATAAGGAGCAGCAGCGAGGTAACAGTGCGCAGGACCCGGACAACTTCTCGTACGACGAGCTCAAGGCGCTCGTGGAGCTCTGCTACAGTGAGGCCATGGCAAACCCGGAGCGAGGGATCGCATCGGCGGCGCAGAGGCAGATGACGGATAAGCTGCTGGGGCTGAGCGAGCACATGTGGCAGACATAGAGATTGTGAGGTTGCAGGGATGGAGTTGAGGTATATGCTGGGCACTATTTCTGTTTGATGGATGGTATAAGTGGTGGGTGCTATAGATTTGCGAAGCGAAGCGCAGTACCACTTTTGTTAAAGCTGCAAATGCCGACACGAGTGATGTTTATCATGTGTTCTTTTTATATGAGTTTTGTGTGAACTTTTTGAAGCTATGGTACGGAGTATACACAACCAAGGCACTTTTGCGCGTGACTACCTATCCGTCCCGGCCACGCGACGTATACATACAATGTCCCATCATGATGACAACATAAAGTCTCTCAAGCGAAACAAGACCACCTCATGGCTTGTGAAACAATTCGAGATGGAACATGGAACGACAGAAAAAAGGCCGCCCGCCGCCCGCCAGCCCACCCACACCCAAGCTACGTATGCACACACTACAGCACAAGTTCCATTGCGCGGCGCCTAACTAGTAGAAGGCCGTTTCAAGCAACGTCTCTCTCAAGCGCGCTACGATGGATTGAAGGCGCAAGCCTCGAATGCGGGGGAAATATCAGCTTGAGCCACGGGGAGAAGTAAAGAACTGTAGGTCTATGTACCCCGTAACGGGGAGTAGATTTGAAGTGATACGAGCGGGAAGAAACATGGCCGTGCCAGTAAGAGGCAGCCAGCACACACGGTGGCAAACCGTAATGCCATGACGATTAATACGTATGGTGAGGGAATAGGGGCGGCTCGTTAATTATATCCGTGCAGCGGGCTTGGAGGGAGCCGAAGCTGGGAACAGGGATTGTGCAGGTTGGGGAACGAATCGGCGAGATTATGACGATGAAGGCGAGATTGGCAAAATAGGTTGTAATAGGGCTGGTCAAAGGTGGCTATGCTCTAATAGTCATCTATCATTTCTCCAAGAAACTGGTCTGTCTTTTGGTGGTCATTAATCAGATCTACGGGGTTACGGTTATGGGGATAGGGGCAGATCGTATTGGATGAGACTGGGAATAGATAGGGGTGGATAAGATGGTTTTCCAAGGCGATGCCCAAAATTGAGTGGTATTATTAACTAACTAGACAGTATCTACTCCATACATCACGCTATTTATAAGATGGCATCTCAAACAGATCCGAAATATCTTCATTTCAACTCTTCTTCAGAGCTTCCAATGGGGGGGAATCTATCACAGGGTTACATCGCCAACTAACGTTAGAGAGACGATCATGTGCCCCATAGAAATGCGGCAAGTTCAGCTGGCATTGTAGTACTTCGTAACATACCTGCATAGGTACGTACGTATTGATCCCATCTTCCGTCCGGTTATCGCCTATCGCCCTTTTGTCGCAGAGTTTAAGCAAGGCCCCTCTCCTCCAAGACCCTTAACGTTATTTCAAGCCACCGCGTTTCCCACAGCGGCTGTCGTCCATCCATTCCTCAATCCTACGCTGTCATTTAGAACAAGACAAAGGGTCACTCGAGGGCCCTGATTGCCCCTGAGGCCGGGCCTGTGGAACCCTTCATGTAGCGCCCCCATAGTTACTGTACTGGGCCGGCTGGTGTGTGGTACCTTGCATGGCCGTTCTCAGACCCGGGCGCAAAGAGGGATCAAGAGGACGTGAATCTCTGGCTGCCCGTAATTTTGTTCAACGGGCGGGAGTGGAAAGTTCCCTTTGTCAGTCGGCGGATGTTTTGGTACAAAAGAAGCTTAAGTGTGAATAGGGAGGGATTGTCTGAGATCAGGTTGCACCAAACGCAGTGTATGTAGCAGTTGCATATATTATTGACTAACGTAGCTAACTTGATGTTTGGACATAAGTTACAGTGAATCTTGATCGAATCCTCACTTTAGCAGTGCCAAATAAGGCTAATCAGGGGTTAGTTACGGATACAAGTTCTTGATACATAATCAAGTCTTCCTTTTTAGTTCCATCCTCTCCATCTCGGAGCCTCCCCCGTCGTCCCCTTTCTTTCCCGTCTAAACTAACTAGCCCGTCCTCTCCCAGCTGCTGCAGGTGCCAACTTTTTCTCTCCCCAACTCCACCTTCCATTTCATCAGCAGCCACTCACTGTTCTTTGTCACTCCCGTCCATCATCGAGACTCTCAAGCTTTTTCTTGATTCTCATCCTCCATCTTCACATCAACCGCCTCGTCCGTCGCTTTCCCTTCAACTATCCGAATATCGTGGTACATTGGGAGCACGGTCGTTACCCCTTCCCCCTCCCCTGTCTTAATTCAGGGGTTTGCTACTCCGTGCGCTTAATCTTCAGTGGATCGTCTCTCGCTGTACGATCCCCTACAGCATCCGCCACAGCACCCAAGAGGGCCCTGAAAGTGGACTCTTCGCTCGACCAACTGGCCCAGGATTCCACGGCTTCTCCAGTCTTCGCAGCTGAGACATCCATCCTCCGTTACCTTGGGTGAAGAATCAACAACAAAAAGCTCAGGAGAGCCACCCACATCCCACATACCCGCGTCCCGACCAACCGACCTCCCTTCAAGGGTCCTCTCGCTCTAGTTAGCCTCTTTTCTCCTCCTTCATCCTCATCTAAACTTGTCCGCCTTATTGCGCCTCCTTGATTTTTCAAAAGAATATCTTTCAGAATCTACAGCAACAAGGAACTCAAACAAGGGGAGCCATCTCATCGTCCGAGAGAGGCGCCGCAATAGACCCCACGCGCCCGAGCGGAACAGCCACCTTTCTCCCTCCTTAGAGCTCCATTCGGTCGTTCCCCTGGATTTCGGACTTTTTGGACTTTTCGGTGTCAATCCTCAAACTCTCCATCAAACCACGCTCGCTCTCCTTTGCGTCACCTCCGTCATCGCGACGGCCACCTCAATTGCGACTTATCTCCCATTCTCTTCACTGCGGCCACCCACCAGCAACGGGCTCTCGTCCATCCTTTTCCCGTCGTTTCTTCTGGTCCGGAGCCCCTTGTTATCGCTATCATGGCAAACTCGTAAGTTCTGAACCCTCTATAACTTTCATTCCGGTATCGCTGGAGCCTGTTGTCGCTAACCCTTTCTCCGAACAGCATCGGTGCCACTATCCGAGGTTTCTGGCATACAATGACCAGTTATGACCGACGTACGCGCGCCCCCTTTACCTAACTCGATGCCGCAAGATCCCTAGACTAAACAAAGATGCAGATTCCACATTCGATTCCCCATACCGAACCGGACGCCATGTCCCCCTCCAGAATGGAAGGGGTGGGATCATGACTGGCGTAGCCACAGCCTCTGATTCTCGAGCCGACATAACATCGCCCTATACCGACGAGGCCGGTCGAGCTTCGCCTCTTCAACCTGACAGCGCTACATTCTCTCCCTCGAATGCCCCTTATTCTCCAGGTCTGCGGTCTATCAGCGCGCGCAATGCCAGCCAGACCGACGGTTTCGAAGTGCAGAGCCCTGGCGATGTGCCGATGCAGAACTTTTCGGATGGGCTCCCACCTGCCCCCCCAGCTCCCCATTCCTGGAGGCGGATAGATGCCTGGGCCGACGAAAACTACCCTGAACTCTACGATCAGCTGTGTGAAGGTGCTACCACCAATGACCTAAACGACTTGGAGCATCAGCTCGACTGCTCTCTTCCCCAGGACGTCCGAGACTCACTCGCGATTCACGATGGTCAGGAACGAGGAGGAAACCCGACCGGAATCATCTTTAGTCACATGTTGCTCGATTGCGAAGAGATTGTACAGGAGTGGGACAACTGGCGCACAGTCAATCACCAGTACCTACTCGAGACGTCTGTCACAAAACCTGCTACTCCGTCCAAGGCTTTTGGCGGTGGCGGTGGTAGCAGCGAAGCATCCTCTTCGAGGCAAGGCGCTGCTGCTGGCAACAACCCCGGCGTTTGGCGACAGGATTTGATGGCTCGTCAAGACTGCGTCCCCCCGAATAGCGTCCAGAAGGCCTACGCCCATAGCAGCTGGATCCCTCTCGTGCGAGATTGGGGTGGCAACAACCTGGCTGTCGACTTGGCGCCTGGCCCTGGCGGCCATTGGGGTCAGATTATTCTCTTTGGCCGCGACTACGACACCAAATATGTAGTGGCTCGTTCATGGGCAGCCTTTCTCGCGGTTGTCGCGGATGACCTCAACAGCGGCAAGTGGTACGTGGACGAGGAGACTAATGAGCTCAAGCTGCGAGAGTTTAAGGAGACGCGGGTTGAGCCCTCGTATTTCAGCATTTTGCGATGGAGAATGGACCAGAAGTACGGGCGACGGGCTGCTTCCAAGCGGAGGTCAATGGGTCCCAAGCAGGGCTCTCCGCTTGGCTCGCGCTCTTCCTCGCCTTATGGCAGCGGCGGCGAGAATGGCGACAGCCGGGGCAGGTCTATGCAGCGTCTGAGCGGTTCCTCCCCCTTAGCAAGCCCCATGCGACCTGGATACGGAAAAGCAACTCCCTTGAGTAGAGTGACGGAGGAGATGTCAATCCCCGAGCTCGCCAGCGCAAACATCCAGCCCGAGAAGCTTGTCGAGGTGGAGACTCCCCGCCAGAGTCAAGAAGGCAAGGTCCCCAAGGTCACAACCCTGCCTCGTGTCGAGTCAGACCTCCTCAAGGTTGAGGAAGAACCGACGCCCAAAGCGAACGGCAAGCAGCCCGAGGTGATTGACGAGTCGATGAAGACAATCGAGATTTGAAATCGAACAACGGACACTGTATTTTGTAACAGAGACGAAAGCACCGGCGACTGGCATACAGGGACAACGATTGCATGAGGCTCTTTTTATTTTCAACTTCTGCGAAAGCTCCACGGAGGCGACTCTTGACATGGTACACAATTTTGGCGTTAGGGGCGTCGCGAACACGCAAGAATTCAGGACCTCTTTTGGGGGACAGTTCTCTATCTTCTATAGTACCGGTGGTGGCATATCAGATATGGCAATTCAAGGGGCATGTGGAAATAGCATACAAGCTCCAGATTAGTTTCCTGCAGCTTTTCCCCTCCATTCGGTCTTGCCAGGGGGTGACATGGATAGGCAAAGGCTAGGGATAGTTTACGGGTTGATGGCCCTGTTGTGGAGACGACGTTAATCATTGTATGAATAAGAATCACGTTTGGTTCAATACGAAGACATGTTGTATAGGAGTAGTGAGTGATTGAGTGACGACAGTGTGGTATGCAGCCATACGTGAGATGTGCACATTGTGCATGGCGGCTTGATGATCGGTGTAACCAGGATGGTGGTCATAAGAGGGAATGATGAATGGTGCTTTAAGTTACGCTCTTGAAATGGGAGACTATGGTGACGGTTGGATAGGTCGATATCCTGGTTGAGGGTAGCTTCCACGAGAGCATCATGACCGGCTTTGGGATCCAGGAGCCGCATGGCAACAAAAATAGAAGAACAGAGCAAGGCATCGGTTTCTTCAATGCTGTATACGTCAATGGAGGAAATATCCCGGTATAATTATGCCTTCCGTTCATCTCATATTTACTCTGTACTCTGTAAAGCTAGCTCCTCAGATCACCACCAACACACACACAACAGAAGAAGTCAAGTGGCATCCAATCACGCTGCGCCATGCAAGCCGTGCCCCTTGCAGATCTCACTAGCGTACCCTCTATGCTAGTTAGGCGCCACACGGGAGGCTCGAATAGGAAAGGGCGCGGCGGCTAAGACCCCGTCCAAAATAGCAGCAACGGCTTGGCCAACGTCCAAGACGCAATTGACTTTTCCGATGGGATTTGCGTACCAGTTACCGGCTGCTTGGTAGCCAAAGACGATCTCGTCTCCTCTTCTCACCGTATCTCTCTTATCTCGCGTAGATGCACGATGTGCTGTCCGATCGATGGTACGGCAATGCGCAAGGATGAGGCACCGAGTCACCGGGCCTCGATGGAATCTGTGAGAGTCGGCGCTTAGCACAGGCCGTATCAGAAGCTGCCGTTGATGAGATGGCTCAAACATTGTGCGTGTTTCGTGAGCACGAGTTGAACTGATATGCAGCACAAGGGAGTCTTAAACAGCCAGTCTCCCATTATGCCACAGCATCTTTGTTGCACCTTTCTTCAAAGTCTGTCTGTTTGGGCTCGGTTACGTTGCTCGACGGTGTTGCATCCGTATCTTGAACTGGGAGTATCAACCCCACAGTCACCCATGAGTTGACCTGCTCCATCACCTCCTCTTCCTTGTCTCTATTCTGCTTCTGGTTGGCTGGCCACCGTTTTTTACTTTCGCTTCTTTTCCATCATGGCCAGCTGGGAGGCCGCAGCGCTTAAACTCCAGAGTCAGTCGTCCATCGGCTCCTTGCACAAGAGTCTGCCGCCTCTGCCAAAGGACAAGATCAACTCGACTACGACTATAGAAGATGTCATCTGCGAAGACACATCAACCTCGACGACGGGATGGAAACCGCTTTCACTCTCAACGCCGATACTGCTCGCTGTTGTTGCGCTGACGCTGCTGCTCGCTGCGGCTGTTGAGACGATAGCGCAGCGGAGTGCTTCTCAGGGCGGGTTGGCTCTGTCGCCTACCCTCGATGATTTACCGGGCTATGCGAAGTTTGGGTATCTATACGTGCCGACTATCATTGCTGTGTTGTACAGTATGATATGGAGCTGGATCGATCTGGACGTCAAGCGGATGCAGCCCTGGTTTGAACTCTCAAAGAGTAACGGCGCGACGGGTGAAAACTCGCTGTTTCTGGATTATCAGTATGAGTTTGTGGCCCTGGTGCCATTCAAAGCTGCGAAGCGAAAGTGAGTCTTGTTCAATCTCCATGCTATACGGACAAATACTTACCTTACAAACTTAGACATTGGCCAGTCTTCTTTGGTGGTACGGCCATGGTCATCGTCTTCTGGGCTCTGACTCCATTACTCAGTGCACTCCTTGGTACGGGTATAGTGAAACAGACAAAACCGACCACTCTTGGTATCAGATCCCAGCTTCTTCCGGTCGCTCAGCACGTTTCGGTCTTGGATCCCGAGTTCCTTAATACCGGGTATGCCGTGGGGTGGCTTGATCAACCATTTCCTCCATTTACCACTGCCGAATACGCCCTACTACCCTTTTACGCCGAGAAGGATGCCGCACCTGCGAACGTCGAGTCGAATATCACAGCTGAGACGACCAAGCTATGGACTGAGTTGAGTTGCTGGCCAGCTGAAATACACCAAGACGGTCCCAAGCCCAAGGGCTCATTCTTCTTCCTCAATGGTCAAGGATGCAATACTACCGCTTCCTTCGGGGTCACATCTCGTCGCCGAATGTACTATATTGGCTATGAAACTAGTCCCTACTCAGACTTCAACATTGCGGGTCCCGAATGTCCAAGAACCCCCAATTCAACACACCAGTTCCTTGCTGTTTGGTCCAAAACTGTTGGGGCCCCAGGTCAAAGGAACCCGGATTTCAACATCACAGCTCTTTTCTGTCAGCCCCAGTATTACAAACAACAGGTTCTTGTGAGGGTGAAGTCTTCGGATTTTCAACCAGACAGTGACTTCGAGCAGTCTTTGTCGCCTGCCCAAATACTATCAGAGACGGAGTTTAACTCTACTGCTTTCGAATTTCTTCTCGCTAATGGAATGGCCGAAACACCAGTCGTGAGGGATTGGCCTTTTAATAGTGTTATTGAACAACACCCACGTTTGAATTATACCGGATTCACACAACCCGTCTCAAACATGGTCGGCTTTGCATTGGCTGGGAAGAACCAGTCTTCAGATGCCTATGCGGACCCTAAAATGCTTTCACAAGTGTACCATCGCGCTCACCAATATTTGTTCACTCTTGCCGTCAGCAAGTTACTTGCCAATGAGACTCAGGTTTCCAACCGCACGGCGTCAACTGAGTACTTTCTTCATGGTGTCATTGTCAGCAGAGCTTTTGCTACCTCTGTCGACTGCTTGCTAGTTGTTGTCGCTATCTTCACAATGACAGTACTGTGGTTCTGCCGCAACTCCCCTAGCAACCTACCAGAGAATCCGTCGTCGATTAATAGATATGTCGACCTCTTTCGGAATAGTTCTGATACTATGGATTCGTTCCGTGCGATGGACAACGCAACCGAGAAGATGCTGCTGGATGCCTTTCAAAAAGACCAGTTTCATTTGCTCGAAGCCAAAAGCAGCAACCATACAACAAGACTTATGACTAGAGTCGCAAGCAAAGGTTTGGAGTCCGACAAAGAAGTGACAGAGACCCAAAAAGGCTATTTTGAACCAGTGCGGCCTCTAATCCTAAGAAGAGGGAGTGGTGTGCTTTTCGTAGCCACCCTCGTTGGTGCTATGGTATTTCTTTCATATTTGAAACAACAAGAATCACGACTCAATGGTACTTAGGCCATTCTCTTCTTCTTCCTATGTTTATTAACTTCTGGCAGGTTTGATTCGTCCATCTGAGAACTTTGAAGTACTTCAAATCTTGGAAAACTACATCCCTACCATTTTCGCAACCTTAATTGAGCCCTTGTGGGTGCTCTTGAACAGACTCCTCTGTGTTCTGCAGCCCTTCAAGGACCTTTGGGAAGGAAAAGCAAAACCATCACGGTCTCTTGATGCTACTTACACATCAATCCCTCCTCAGCTTGTCTTCTGGAGAGCTGCAAAGTCCAAGCATCTAGTCCTGGTCTTGGTCTGCACCATGGCACTCTTAGCCAACCTCCTCGCTGTCGGTCTTGGTTCTCTTTTCAATGAAGAGCCTATGATGGCGAGCTACCCAGAAACCCTTCGTCCCGCGTTCGCACCAAGATTTGACAACCATTCCGTATTCACATTTGACGACTATTTGCGCGACAATTTAGTTACAACATCGAATTACAAGGATCACATGTATGTTGCATTAGCAAATATGTCCTCAGGGACAAGGCTTCCCGCGTGGGTCTCCCCCGACTACTTCTTTCAACCGTACGAACTTGATAGTTCGGGAACAAGAGACACGGATACGTATAGCCTCGAGACCCAGGGGTTTGGTGTGCATGCCAACTGTACTCCAATCGGTCCCTTCAAGCTACCTATTTACGAAGAAGAAGTTCAGCTCATCATGTCCAAGGACGGAAAATATTGCACACAGGCGAGCCTCATTGAGAAGGCTGGTTTTGAAATGAGGGACACAATGAGAGATCGGTCCACTGGCGTATCAAGCCTTGAGACCGGCATCACCCAAACCGCTGCCTTTGGACACGAACCATGTGATACTCCCATGACACTTGGCTGGGGACGTACTTCTCGAGCAGAGGATGTGAATGGCACAGTTGAAGCCAGCTTCATCATGTGTTTTCCTGTTTTTGAAACCGCCAAGTTCAATATCACTGTGGATACTTCAGGACACGTTCTCTCATACAACCGGACCAGTGAGCTTCAAAATGCACTGGGCTATGCTGACTCACGAATACATACGCAGACGGTGTTTGACGTGTACAGCCGTTGGTGGAATGTAGAAAGCCCTAGGTGGCATAATGACACGATTACGCAAGACTGGATGAACTATTTTATCACTGTTCTGCATGGAAACCGAGACAATATTGATCCGAGGAAGTCGATTCCAAAACCAGAGTCCTTGATTCCTACAGTACAAGAGCTCTATCGCCGACTCTACGCCATTATTCTTGGCCTGAACGAGCAGGTATTCGACCACAAAGATATTGGAAAGCCAATTACGGCTATTCGTCGCACACAAGAAACCAGAATCTTCATGGAGGACGCATCATTTATCATAACAATGACTGTCCTGGCCCTCAATACCATCGTTGCCTCCCTCTTCTACATCCGAGCTGTTGCATTCGTACTTCCACGAATGCCTACGACAATCGGCTCAGTCCTGGCATACATCGCCCCAAGTAGGCTGGTAAATTCTGGGTTCAAGTATATGCCTGGACAAAGCGGCCGGACATTGAGTTTTGGGAGATACTTGGGTGTGGATGGTGAAGTACACTTAGGCATCGAGTTAGACCCTCATGTTGTGCGCATTGAGCCATCATCGCTGCGTGGTAAGCGATATATACTCGAGCGTATGTGGTTGAAGTTGAGTAGACGTGGCGAGGAGCCTGAAAAGCGTGATGTGAGAAGTGGAACGTGGTTGTGAGCACTTGAGAGAAGATAGAAAAGTCCATAGACGCATAGAATTATATAATGCCATATTCATCTGGCTGTACATGTTTCGTTAGTGGTTTCAGCAGTTTCTCAAATGGATTAAGCCTTATTATGTACTCTGTAGTCACTTGATACAAAGCTAATTATGCCAAACCCTCATACTACTGTACACATGATATGTTTGACAAAGCTCTTGGACCAGCATACACCAGATAACATAAAAGCACAGTGGAACACATTCGAAACGTTGCAGATGGTAATTTTTCTTGTTAAAAGCCTTGTAAAATATGCGCCGAGCTTTGAGTCGCCTTTAAGTATGAATGAATAAGAAACCCTCCAAGTTTGTTCATAACTAGACATGATCATCACAGTAACGCCTGCTCCTTCTTTTCCATTCCCGCCTTAACGAGAAGGATCCTGTATCTCCTCTCAGCTTCGGATGCGCAAGGCCCGACGCATAGCCCGCAAACCCCTCTTAGCTGAAAGACCAATATCGGCTGCTTGACCAGGAGTGCAAGTAACGCCGCTGGAAAGGCCTTGGGAGGCAGTCCAGGCACCACTGGCGCAACGCTGGAAAGAAGAGCCACCGATGCAGTTCCATTCGCCCTCAGTGGTGCAAGCAGTTCCCGCAGCAAAGCCACCGCTAGTATCACCACCGGAGCCGGAGCCGTTACCAGAACCTGATTCGTTGCCAGAGCCGGAGCCGGAGCCGGAGCCTGGGGCGGCAGAAGGAGCTGCGGGAGCTTGCGTAGCGGTAGGCTTGGCAGCAGCAGGCTGCGAAACAGTGATGAAGACACCACCTGGGGCATTGTTGGGAGCCTCAGGAGCTTGCGTAACAGCAGGCTTGGAAGCAGCAGGCTTAGAAGCAGTGACGAAGACATCGCCTGGAATAGTGTCGGGAGCCTCAGGGGCTTGAGTGGGCTGGGCTTGGGTGGGAGCAGCATAGTTGCTATCACCTGTAGGCTTGGGAGCACTGCCACCCGATCCAGTCTTACATCCGGCACCGGTAGGAGCGCCAAAAGCTTCAGTGGCTCCGTTGAATCTATCAACGTCCTTTCCAGGGTTGGGGAATGCGGCGTCTTTGTCAGGCAGAATCTGGCAATCGTTGCCAATGTTGGCAACGAACATATCAGGAAGAGTGTCGAGGTGATCTTTGGAGCCACCAGAGCCGGTTACCTCCAGAGGAGCGCAGTTCATGTACATCTCGCGGTTTCCAACCTTATTGAACCATGTCCAAGCGAGAGTATATTTGCCAGCAGCCAGCTCTTTGGGGATGGTGTAGTCGTATTTGTAGGGGTCCTTGGCATCGGCGTCGTCGCCCATATTTCCCTCCTGGCCCTTGGCAGGGCAGCCACCCTCGATAGATTTGATAACCTTCCAAACGGAGTTCTTATCGGGCTCGGCATCTGTGGTGATCGAAATCTGGCACGAACCACCACCATGAACAGCTTGGCCAGTGAACGAAAGCTGCTGGGTGCTGCCTTGTTCGTAGACGTTGCTCGCTCCCTGGGCTTCGTACGCACCAGGTCGTATCTTACATGGAAAGTCGGAGCCACTCGCTTCAAGAGGGAAATTGTTCAAGTTGGATTTTCCGTAAGGAACAGGGTTGCTCATGAGCATGTGAGCGCTGGCAAAGGTAGCCAGGCTGACGAGAGTGAAAGTCTTTGCAAACATCTTGAAAGATGGAAGAATCTAAACGTTCCAGACGATAGATTTGTTGTTGAGTTGTGAGATTGTCGTCAAGACAGTAGTCGAGTGGTATGCGTATAGGACAAGAAGTCGTAGCTCGACGAGTGGGTATATCCAAAAAGAAGGATCGTAATGCACCAGGCAATACGTGAAGAGAGAGTGTTTTGAGAGTAAAGAGAAACAAGGACTAGCCTTTGAAGAAAGAAGAAGGAATGGAATGTCGTTGCGACAACCTCACTTTGTAAAGGACTGACTGAAGACTTTGATGTCGTTGACAAGAAGGGTAACACAGAGGGGTGACAAGTGCCGTCTTATATGGACTCGAGTCCACAAGATAGACTGGACATCAAACGTTCGAGGAGAGACGAGCAACTGCTGCCAGTCGGCCGACCAACTGGGACATGAGGCCGATCATGGTGGACCGTATCCTCGTAAGGACAAGGAAGCGGCAAGTTCTGATGAACCAGAGCCACTCAAGCTCCCTCAACGCCTCCAGTCCACTTTGTTTCGAAGGATGCCGACGGGCTAAAGCCCAAGGGCTAAGAGAAGATGTGCCGTGTCCTGTCCATGATAGGCTGGAGACATTGTTTCAAGACTGATCTGGTCACTAAACAAGAAGGCGAGTGGGCTAGATCCTCGCACGCCAGGAGCTGGAGCCCCTGACTAGCGATTCAGGCGTGTTCAAATGGACCAGTTGTGCTTGGAGAATAAGAGAGACTACGAGCCGGGATCCAGCGTCGAATCCCATGCCCTGCTAGAAGATCCGTATGCCGCTTGCTCAAGCGCGTTCCTGGCTCACTGAGCCACACGATGACTTGATTTGCGGCTGCTCTCCAATGCCGTCAGCTTAGCGTAGGCCGCCCGTGGTGGCGAGGAAGCTGAGTGCGGTGTAGTGATGCTTGACAGCTCATGTGGTTGGTGTGGACTGAAGTCTCTCGGTAGTCTCCAGTGGAGCGGCCGCCAATCAGGCCTGATCAGGACCGAGTGCTCGGGAAGGCCTTTCATGCGGCCAGGCCCCAGTGAGACAACCTGGCTTCCAACGTCATGGTACGGGGCAACAGGGCCTTGGGGTATATCGGGCTCCAGTACGCTCATCCCGGTCGAGTTCCCGTATCAGTTTCTCAGAGCATTGACTGCTGCGGCAATTCTTCTGGTATGAGACAAATCTCAGAAGATCTCGACATTCAGGGGCTGCCTCTGCTCGTATGCCTCAGCGATCCAGGCTCGACGTCGAGTCAATGCCTCGTTCGTGTTGTTCCTGAAGTGGCTTTCCGTCGTCCCCCGCCAGCCATTGCCAGAATGTAACCCTTGACAGCGGGGCTTGATGCCAATCAGGGGGTTAACAACAGGGGTGCAAAAGCTGGACCACAAGGGTTAGGACAGCCGATCGTATCGAACAGGATTAGCGGCAGAAGAGCTAGAACCAGTCGGCCATCCCCACGCTGCCAAGCCCCAAACGTTTGTCGACAGTGACACGAGACGGTTGCCAGGAAGAAGTCCAGGTGCTGCGCTCTAAAGGCCTTTACGTGCGTTAGAGGCACATAGGCTGTGTCAACCGAAGTGGTTATGGTACGAACCAGCTTCTGGACTGCTGACGGAGTAGTTTTTGCTGAGCACAAGGGCTCTTCCTTCGTGCAGTCCCCTGAAGGATCGTCACCGGACAAGGGTTCAGCAGATCCTAACGTGTCTAGCAAAGTCTTCCATCCGTGTTCCTGGAAAGCCTGAGACTGGACATGTCTCCTGACAACTCCTCCCTTTTCAGGCGTTTACTCCGTATGCAAGAGTTCAGGAGTGGCCCGAGTGGCATGTCAGTGTAGCTGTGCTGTGCGGAGATTTCTTTCGGGTTTTCATGCTGGTGAAACAGGCCCAGTTTCATGGACGTCCGTTCTCTTGCTGTAGTGATTCGCGGCCTCAGTGCGAGTCCAATCACATGCAGAATGTGGCACCCGACATGGCTCGGAGATTTTAGACACCAAAGAAACAAAAGCATCATGGGCGGTTCTGCTGGAAAGGGGATCGCGATGTTTCGAATTGTGGTGTTTTGGTGTTTTGGTGTTGGTGTTGACGTTGGTGGAGATCTATTGGTTTGCTGTAGCCGCCCGGAGGCAACCGAGCTCCTCCCTCCGCAACGTGGCAGTCAAAGAAAAGCGTAGGGCTTGAAATATCTGAATATCTGCAACCCATTCTGCGACCTCATCTGGAAATGGATACCCCATATCTTGCCCTATGGCATCGAAAGTCGGTGACATCTCCCTCGGGCGCAAGATGGGATCCAATCGCAGTCTGACCGAGCCGCCAGATCCAGCTTCTTGGGCGTGTCAAAGCAGCGTGTTGACATCCCTATCGTCGGTTCACCGACTCCAATGGCAGGCTCAGTATCCGTGTACGTAGTCGCCGGAGCTCCCTCGCTTAAGGTCATGGCTTCTCTCGTGATCTCGAGCATCTGCACCTTCGCTAGTACAACAGGCAATCGTGGAGACGGACCAGGGTACAGACAAAAGTCGCCGATTTTTCTCGCCATTTTCCATGACCAGGATCAGGATCGTCGAGATGATCCGCCGAAATGGTGCCTTTCAAATGATACGTAGTTACATACGTAGCTTTGATTCTCTATCGCATCCGGCATCTACACGCGTTGGGAGTCCGGGTATGCTTACTGTGGCAGTCTGGCAGTGTTGAACGAGAAGCGTGAAACACCCTGCTCGTCTGGGCAGTTCTCAGCTACTCACATAGATTAAAAAGTTCGTTCAGGCCTCTTGAGAAGCCACCTAATTATTCTTCATCTTACTCCCAACGTTCCACATCTGACGACTCACGCTAATATTACCTTTTATCCTCGAAGGATCAACTGTGACATTCTCTCGAACATCAAATTCAACGCGAAATTTATCTGTGGGCTGTCTGACAGCCACGCCTATTCTTAGGTCTCGACATCATCATGCTGATTGCCTGAGAGAGGCGCTCGCCTCGCAGTAGTGTCCCAATCGCGTGACGCGCTCATATTCGGGGGTTGTTCAGTTTCAAGCAACAGGGCATATCACGAAGCTTCTGCTCACTCAAAAGGCCGTTCCAGACTATTGGGAGAGATTTTAACCGCCCAGGCATCGTTGGGAACCAGTACCAAGGTTCTGGCGTGGTGAGGCCTGCAAGGCTGCTTCATATGTTGGTCGAGCAAACACTTTCCTGTGCCGCAACAGTCACAGACCCCTACGCTGTTGGTTCAAAGACAGTGTGTCTATTCTAGTACTCGTAGGGCTGCTATGATATGAATACCAGTTCCATCCTAGCATGTCAACCAGTCTCCCGGTACCGATGTCTCAGAGTTATTCTCACCGCTGATTTGCAGCAAGCAGGACGGCCCAACTGTTGTGATGATACGGCGCTTACAGGAACGCAGGGGAATCAGTTGCGAGTATCTTCAACAGCCTGGGCGGCCAAATCTAGACCAGTGGTGTCAGAAGAGACGACAATGGATGCATGCTGAAAGAGCAAGGTACTCACCTGGGTCGTACGCCCAAGAGCCCCGAGTCCAGAACTGCATCTTGGACTTTCGGAACTCTTCAAAATCCCACTCCTCCTCTAGTGTGTCCTTGCGATGTATGAAGACATAGACAGACGTCTCCTTGTGCTCGCCATGCGTGGTAGGTTTTCCATCCTTCTCCAGAAGCTTGACCTGGACCTTCTCCTTGACGTAGTCACCCCCCTCAAAGATGTCAAGCTTCTCCACGTTGGCGTCTGTGAGACCCGTAGCGTACACGCCGAGGACAGTGTGCCCCTTCTCCTGAACGACAGCTGGATAATCTGCGTACTGGATCTTGCGGCGACAGTATCCTTCCAAGATGGCCGGGGTAAAAGTATGCAAGCCCTTGATAGCCTGAGAGGGGTTCTTGTCGCCATAGACAACGCTGAAGAATACCTCGGGCGCCATCTACAGCGGTTAGTGCCGGGCTATCACCGAGATACAACTGCACAATCTAGGGAGCGTATAAGAAGCCTTACCAGAGTGCCTGGAAACCAGTCAGTATAATTTAGAAAATAATTCTCAAGACATCGCACTACTTGCCGTAGAAGAAGGCTGTTTTTTCTCCACTCATCTTGTCGGATTTCTGGGATCGAGATAGGGAATATCGCAGGTGCCTAACCTAGAGAAGAGCTGCGTTGGGACTTGAAGGATACTGTTTCGTGGTGGGTTCGATTTCGGGTTCAGTGTTGCAGAAGGAGAGATGGAAAGTGATAATCTCTCGTCTATCCCGACATTAAATAGATTTTTAGAGGATGGCGAGTTATCTCCCAAGTGAACGTAATGCTTGATAGTGAATTAGAGGTTTGTGACAATGATTCAACCCCACCAACGACCACTCACAGACATACAACAAACAAAGTGGTGGGGTTTCTCAAGGTGGTGCCTGCCTGCACCAACTTTCTTTGAGCAGCTGATTTGAGTGTCACCAACTACGTAAATATAAGCAGAGTCTAACATTCAAACAGGAAGGTGCGGCCATCTTTTGCGCAGTTCAAAAGACATGTCCCAAACCGAGTTCAGTTTTCCAGCAAACTTACTGCAGCAATATTTCCTTGTTCGTGGGTGGTGAGCAATCCCATTCGTTGCAACCCAAGGACGACATACAGATAGTTACAGGCCGAGTTAGATAAGATAAGGTAAGATCGCCGTTTCTTGGCCTGGCAGTTGATTGGTCAAAACCCGCATGTCTAATGCCGGCTCAACATTATTGCGTCTCTAGCGTCAGTGGAATTGGCGACTGCACCTCCCAGTATAGACGTTTCTGTAATTTTCAACGCGAGGTAGCCTTCACGTCTACTTTCAAGCCTACTGCGAGCCAAGTCCTTATTTATCCACGTTTATCACCTATTACCCTCCCTACGCCCAACTCTCGAGCTGCGATCAAAACAAGTAGACGCGGAATTAACCGAGCAACCTGCCAACGACTCCCTTCGAATTCATACCTTTGTGCTTCTCAGAAGTGTAAGCTTCGCGACGCCGTCGCGAAGCGCTAACCTCTAAGCTCCTACCACAGGCACAGAGGATCATCACCAAGCCGATATTCTTGTGGATGGGAGGTCGGATCGCCTCTTGCGGATGTCGATAATGCAGCCATGTCGGGAACCACTATTGATGATGTCGTAAAACGACTAAGCACCGCTGACATAGGTATGAAATCCTCAAGTTGCAACCCCACCATATATGCTGTCGCATGCCCTCGATATGATGTTGGCTCACAGTGTTGTTCTCTAGATGTCAGACTCAAGCTAGAGGCCGCGACTACGTTGCGTGATAGCTTAGATCATTACACCAGTGGCCCCATATACCCTCCCTTTTTGAAACGATTGATGCCCATCTTCACCGGCATCCTACGAGGACCATGTACTTTCCAAAGCAACTCAACGGAGCAGGTTGGTTCATCCATCGAAGGTCGACCGAGCTGCTACTAACAAGCAGCTAGAAACTCCGAAATTGTATCCTCGAGGTCATCCACCGGCTGCCTACCCAGCCCGCACCTCCCGAACCATTCGAGCCCTACGCAGAGGAAACCGTCGATCTCCTAATGCAACTTGTACGAACAGACAACGAGGAAAATGCGACGTTATGTGTTAAGATCACATCCGACATCATGCGCCACCAGCACAAGGTGCTGCAGGGCAAGGTCCAAGCCTTTCTCTCCTTGATTCAAGAACTCTTCGAGCAGATGGATAAGGTCGTTCGCGAACAGCTCGATAAAGCTCCTCATAATGCGCCATCCCAGCCAGGCGCGCCTTCGACGCCTGGCAGCTCGCAGACGAACTTCCAGTCTCCGCGACCCGGCTCACCAGTCGCCTCGGTTAACGATCTTGGGGCTGACCCGCAGCAACAGAACCGCCCCTTGTTGAAGGGCATGCAGTCCTTCAAGGTCCTTTCCGAATGCCCGATCATCGTCGTTTCGATATTCCAAGTCTACCGGAACACAGTACAGCAGAATGTTCGAAAGTTTGTGCCCCTCATCCAGAATGTTCTGTGCCTTCAAGCTTCTGCGCAACAGCAAGCCCACGCCGATGCCGCCGCGAAAGGAACGATTCACACCGGAGTGAGCCCCGCCATTAAGAACAGGGCAGCGTTTGGCGATTTCATTACGGCCCAGGTCAAAACCATGAGCTTCCTCGCCTATCTGCTTCGACAATACGCTTCGCAATTGAACGACTTCCTCCCTCGATTACCTGATATTGTCCTTCGACTTCTCAAAGACTGTCCCCGAGAGAAGTCTGGTACACGGAAGGAATTGATTGTTGCAATCCGTCACATCATCAACTACAATTTTAGGAAGATATTCATTCCTAAGATCGACGAATTGCTGGACGAGCGCACACTTACTGGCGATGGCCTAACTGTCCATGAGACTATGCGACCGTTAGCCTACAGTATGCTGGCCGACCTCATTCACCATGTCCGAGACTCCCTCAAGCCAGAACAAATTCGAAAAACGGTCGAGGTTTATACCAGGAACTTACAGGATAATTTTCCTGGCACGAGCTTTCAGACCATGAGCGCAAAGCTTCTTCTTAACATGGCGGAATGTATTGCAAAGCTGCCGAACAAGGTGGACGCACGGCACTACCTGATCATGATTCTCAATGCCATCGCCGACAAATTTGCCGCCATGAACAGACAATATCTCAACGCCGTCAAGCTCTCGAATACGTATCGCGAACAGACGATTGCGGGAACTACAGAGACGTATCTGGCCGACAAGGACAGCCCCCCCGACTGGGATGAGACCGACATTTTTGCTGCAGTTCCAATCAAAACCTCGAACCCGCGTGATCGAGGCGCTGATCCCGTGGTTGACAATAAGTTTCTCTTCCGGAACCTTATGACGGGTCTGAAGAACACATTCTATCAGCTCAGAACTTGTAATGTCGGATCTTCTATCGATCCTCAGAACGCCCCTGCTCATTGGCAGGACGTTTCTTACGGTTTCACTGCCGAAGAGGTTAAGGTCATTGTGAAACTCTTCCGAGAGGGCGCGTATGTCTTCCGGTATTATGAGATCGAGAAGCCAGCTGCAGAATCCCAATACATGTCTCCTGTGGAATATATGGCAAACTTCTACATGGTCTCGTGTAGCAAAGAGGAGAAGGACTTGCTCGAAACATTTGCCACTGTCTTCCACGCTATTGATCCTGCTACTTTTCATGAGGTTTTTCAGCAGGAGATACCGCGTCTCTACGACATGATCTTTGAACACACAGCGTTGTTGCATATACCCCAGTTTTTCCTTGCCAGTGAGGCAACCTCTCCTAGTTTCTGCGGTATGCTCCTGCAATTCCTCATGGAACGAATTGACCAAGTTGGTTCTGCGGATGTCAAAAAGTCCTCGATCTTGTTAAGACTCTTTAAGCTAGCGTTTATGGCCGTGACCCTCTTTGCCAGTCAGAACGAACAGGTCTTGCTACCGCATGTCGTCAACATTGTCACCAAGTCCATTGAGCTCTCGACCAAGGCGGAGGAACCCATGAACTACTTTCTACTGCTCCGGTCATTGTTCCGCAGCATTGGTGGTGGTAAATTTGAGCAGCTCTACAAGCAAATCCTACCTCTTCTCGAGATGCTTTTGGACGTGTTGAACAACCTTCTCATGGCTGCTCGGAAGCCTTCTGAGCGCGACTTGTATGTCGAGCTTTGTCTTACAGTTCCGGCACGACTTAGCCACTTGCTACCCCATTTGAGCTTCCTGATGCGCCCGCTAGTCGTCGCTCTGCGAGCAGGTACGGATCTTGTCGGACAGGGTCTGCGAACGCTTGAGCTTTGCGTAGATAATCTCACAGCCGACTACCTCGATCCCATCATGGCACCTGTCATTGATGAGTTGATGACTGCGCTCTTTGACCATCTCAAACCACACCCCTACAGTCATTTCCATGCTCATACGACGATGAGGATCCTTGGAAAGCTTGGTGGTAGAAACCGCAAGTTTATGACTGGGGCTGTCCCTCTCTCCTACAGAGAATTCGCCGACGACCCTTCAAGTTTCGACGTGAGGCTCCTTGGTTCCAAGAAGGACAGGGCTTTCCCTGCAGAGATTGGCACCGACTTTGCTATCCAAAAACTGATGGAATTCCCAAAGGCGACCAAGAACAGCCAGAGTCGTCAGTATGATGGCTACTACAAGAAACAGGCCCTGAACCTGATCAAATCACAACTCAAGCTACGGATTGGGTACGATCAACTGCCGGAAGATCTCCCTCGTCTATTGCGACTTCAAGCTCAAGATCTCATCGGTCGCAAATCGGACATCAACACCACCAACTTCGAAAATTCGGATCGTGAGAGATCTATTCCCAAGAAGGAGGGCGAGGATCTTATCGTCAAACGGCTTCTGAAGGCCGTCATGTTTGCTGAATCAATCCCTGAGTTCAAGGAGGATGCAAGTGCTTTTCTACTCAACGTCTGCAGGCACTTCGCGATCATCGAAGTTGGTCGCGCTCTGGTGGACTTGAAAAAGAATTTCGCCCCATTCGATCCTAATGCCGGCGAGGGTCCCCTGCACATAGAGACCCGAAATCTCTCAGATGCTATTGTCGAGTCCTTGGCTTCGGATCACCCAGATGTTCGAGAGTCGGCTCAAAGCGCGATACGCGAGATGCACACTTCCACGGCGATCATCTTTGGCTCGGAGACTGACGTTGGTAAACTGCCGTTCTTCAGCCACCTTAGCAGTACCTTCTGCCACAGCTGCTATGAGGAGGAATGGTTCACAAAGACTGGTGGTAGTCTGGGCATCAACTTCTTGCTGACAGAGCTTGATTTGGGCGATGCCTGGATTGCTTCCAAACAGAGTGAATTTATTCGGGCTCTAACGTATGTGATCAAAGACATGCCGCAGGATCTTCCAGAGAAGACAAGATGCTTGGCTCAGACAAGTCTTGAGGTACTCTTGAAACGAATCACCAAGGACATCACCAAGGAAGATGCTCTCCCGCTCCCGCCCCAGCAAGGCCAACCGCCTAATCCCCAACTCAAGCAGCCTCGACTGGCCCAGATTTGTCTGCAATTCAACAACGAGCTATCTCACATGAACAAGCATGTCCGCGAAACCGCAAAGCGCTCACTTGAGCTTGTCGCAAAGGCGGCTAACTGCGAAGTCTGGGAATTGCTTGAGCCTTACAAGGAAAGATTCCTTCAGCCAATATATGCCAAGCCCCTGCGTGCGTTGCCCTTTACTATTCAGATCGGCTACATCAACGCCATGACATACCACATGAGCTTAAAGAACGACTGGGTCACGTTTGACGACAACTTGAACCGTCTTTTGATGGAGTCTTTAGCTCTAGCAGACGCGAGTGACGAATCACTCGCTAATAAGCCCGCCGAATTCCGCACGCACGAGCACATTGTGAATCTTCGCGTCTCCTGCATCAAGCTTCTGACAACTGCCTTGACTTTTGAGGAGTTTTCGAACAGCCCGACAAAGACAAAGATCCTATCTGTCTTCTTCAAGTGCCTGTACTCCGAATCTAAGCCTACAATAACAGCCGCGAACGACGCCCTGAAGTCGGTGTTGTCCGTTGATAGGCGTCTGCCAAAAGAGTTGCTTCAGGGAGGTCTGCGTCCTGTGCTCCAAAGTCTTCAAGACCCCAAGCGCCTTAGCACAGCCGGACTTGATAACTTGTCAAGACTACTGAAGTTGCTCACAAGCTACTTCAAGGTTGAGATTGGTGCTCGCCTGCTTGACCAGATCGATTCGATCGTTGAACCCAGTGCGCTGCAGCAGATATCATTTACCTTCTTTGACCAGCATCCCCAGATGAAGGTTATCACGGCAATTTTGAATATCTTCCATCTTCTCCCTGCTCCAGCTGAAGCTTTCAAAGAACGCTTGATTGACTGTTTCCTCGGGTTGGAGGAAAAACTCCGCAGAACTCAGCAAAGTCCATTCCGCTTACCACTGTACCGGTACCTGAATCGATACCCGAAAGAGATCTGGGCCTACCTGCTCGAGAAGCTTGATGATCTGAAGTACGGCCGGTTCTTGGCACAGGTTCTTGGCCATCCGGACAGTAGCGCCCTCCGTGAGGTTGCTGTGGAGAATGTGGAGGGCCTGATCACTCGTTGCAACGAGATCATGAAACAGAACAACGAGACCAAGTTCATCGCGATGGTCAACACGATCCACATTTTCGAGTCTATCAGCCATTTCCCTAGCTCCGTCAAGTGGATGGATAAGAAGGAGAACCTCGACTGGCTGAAGAACATCGGTAAAGAAATCGAAACCCATCTTGGGCAACACACTCTCTCAGCCCATCTCCGATTGCCTGCATACCAAGCGGCTGAACAGCTCATGTCTATCCTCGTTAAGTCACTTGAAAGGACGCCCAAGGACCTGGATGCTCTCTTCAACTTGATTGAGTCTGTCACTTCCGATGAGCTGCGCAACAGCCAAGATCTTTTCTCTTTTATCTACGAGAAGCTCATCTGCAGCGATGCTATTGACTTTTGGAAGGCTACCGTCCTTCGTTGTCTGGATGTGTACGCTGGAAAATCCGCATCAAACAAGAAGAAGCACTTTCTACTACATTACATTGTCAACCCAATCGTTGCGATGGATGTCATGCGCCACTGGAATCAACTGGATCAAAACAGGAGCCCAAGACTAATGGACAGAACTGTCATTGATGCAGTGAGCAGCAAGATCTGGAAGGTCCACCCAGAGACGACTGTGGATGATCAAGCCCAGCCTGGCATCGATCACACTCGTTATGAGGTGTTGCAACTCTCTGCCATGCTGGTCAAATATTACCACACAACTCTGCAAGAGGCGAGAAAAGATATCATCAAGTTTGGCTGGACTTTCATCCGACTGGACGATGTCATCAACAAGCATGCTGCGTATGTTGTCATAGGCTACTTCATCGCGCATTACGAGACACCTCCCAAGATCGTAACCCAAGTGTACCTCTCACTTCTTAAGGCGAACCAAAACGAGGGGCGCGCACTGGTGACGCAGGCCTTGGAGCTGATAGCACCTGTGCTCCCTAAGCGATGCGGCACTGGGCAGAACGATCGTACCGCTGCCTGGGCTGTTGCACCTCGTCGCATTCTCGCCGATGAAGGGCAGAACGCACAGCAAATGACCAGTATCTTTCATTTCCTTGTCAGACACCCGGAGCTCTTCTATGAGGCTCGTGATAAGTACATTATTCTCATGATTACGTCGTTGCGAAAGCTTGCAACTCCTCAGAATGCGTCTCATGAGAGCAAGAGACTTTGTCTGAACATGATGTGGCTCATTTGGATTTGGGAGCAATGGCGGGTTGAGGGAAAGAAGTCTCCTATACTCCAAGCAAGATCTCTCTCTGAATCGCCGAACACGAAGAAGAGAAAGTTGGAGACCGAACAGCCAAATACTTCTTCCCCGCTCGCTAGGCACGGCGAGCGAGCCGAGTATCAAATCCCGGCTGTGTTCCGATTGAAGATGGTTAAGTACCTCGTCGAGTTCATTGCTCAGCTGAACGAGCGGTACGAGCTTCCGTCAGCCAAACCTCGGGACCAAGCCTCATCTACCATTCCCCCAGTGCCGCTTGCTTTGACGGACCTCTGCAAGAAGGCAATGAAGCTGCTTCACAACTTGGTCCAGCCTCAGTACTGGGGCGATCTTGACCTGGACCTATTCCCTAATGTTACCCAGGTCATTCTCGCGAGCGACAAGACGCAGACGATCTTGACTGCCGATCCAACTGACAAGGAGAAGTACGATGAAAAGTTCTTGACAAACATTATCAACACCCTCCAGGTTGTCCGTATCGTCCTTAACTCCAAGTCTGACGACTGGATCCAGAAGAACATGCCGTCGATACAGAAAGTCTTGGAGAAGTGCCTCAAGTCGGAAAATCCAGAGGTCCAAGATTGTCTTCATCTCGCCGACAAGAAGTTTGATGACGACCGTGAGCTTCGATCAATCATCCAGCGCGTACTGGACTCTGTACCTGATGATACCCCTATGGAGGACGCCGATGCCGACGGCGAACCAGAGACGCAGACGTCAGAAATTGTGATTTACCTTTCAACACTCGCAACAGAGGCAATGAACAGCAGCAACTATACGTCTGGTGTCAACATACTCTGGTCTCTTGGCAACAGGAAGCCGACTGTCATTGACCAGCACATCTTGTCGCTAATGAAGGCCCTTCAAAGCAAGCATGCTCGCGAACATGTGCAGCACTACAATGCAGTCGCGAACCAAGCGGCTGGCGTGAATAATCGAGCCCAAGATCTAAGTACGCCAACGGGAGAGATGTCGGCATACGACCTGGACATTCAGACGAAGCTCATGATCAAGGAGATTCAGGTCGTGGCCTTGCGGATGGAAGTCCTGGGCGACAACCGCCGACCGTTTCTCAGTGTTCTTGCAACCTTGGTAGAAAAGTCGATGCACATCGAAATGTGCGAGGAGATTTTGAACATGGTTGAAGGATGGGTATTCCGGTCAGAAGGAACTTGGCCAACTCTCAAGGAAAAAACCGCCGTCCTTCATAAGATGTTGTCCTTTGAGCATCGACAAGATTCTACTATGCTGTCCAAGTTCCTGGACCTTGTTATCCGGATCTACGAGGACCCCAAGGTTACCCGTACAGAACTGACTGTGCGAATGGAGCACGCATTCCTCATCGGCACTAGGGCGACGGACGTTGACATGCGGAACCGCTTCATGGCTATCTTCGATAAAAGCTTGTCCAAGTCAGCCAGCGCGCGCCTTTCTTACATCCTCACTTCTCAAAACTGGGAAACACTCGCGGACTCTTACTGGCTTGCGCAGGCAAGTCAGCTGCTGCTCGGCGCTGTGGACATGAACGCCAATGTCCAGCTCTTCCAGGGCGACTTCAAGACCCTTCCGATATCTCGCTTGCTCACGATCTTCACAAAGGAGATGGAGGCTAGAGAGCCGAGCATCATGGTCGATGACAAGTTTGAATCCTTCATGGCCACTCACCGTCGCTTCATGTCAGAGATCGGCGACATCAAGGTTCGAGATGTTATTGAGCCACTGATGCAACTCCAGCACATTGACTCTCAGCTGGCCCACAATCTCTGGGTGACGCTCTTCCCGATCTACTGGTCAGCAACGGCGAAGGATGACAGAGTCGACTTGGAGCGCGGCATAGTTGCTCTGCTAACCAAGGACTACCATAGTCGTCAGATCGATAAGCGCCCTAATGTTGTCCAGTCCCTTCTTGACGGTGCTGCCAAGACTTGGCCGGAGTGCAAGCTACCGCCGCACGTCCTCAAGTTTGAGGCTAAGACCTACGGTGCCTGGTATACCGCCCTCGTTCAGCTCGAGAATGCCGCAATCCAACCCGAGTTGGAGTCCACCACAGTTCGTGAGAGTAACCTCGATGCACTTGTCGAGCTGTACTCGTCGCTCCAAGAGGAGGACCTGTTCTACGGTACGTGGAGGCGACGTTGCCAGTTTGTCGAAACCAATGCCGCCCTTTCTTACGAACAAAACGGCATGTGGGATAAGGCACAGAAATTATATGAGAATGCGCAGATCAAGGCAAGGACTGGCGTCATCCCATTCTCGCAAGCTGAGTACATGCTTTGGGAGGACCACTGGGTTCTTTGTGCGCAGAAGCTGCAGCAGTGGGAGATTCTCCAGGACTTTGCCAAGCACGAGAACTTCCAGGATCTCCTTCTGGAATGCGCTTGGCGAAACACGGATATGTGGCAGGAGGAACAGCACCGAGAGGCCTTGGATAACATCATTAAGGGTGTGATGGATGCTCCAACACCCCGCCGAGCCTTCTTCCAAGCCTTCATGTCTCTCCTGAAGTTCCATAACCACCAGGAGCCCGGTGTCGACTTTGCTCGTGTTTGTGATGAAGCTATTCAGCTGTCGATCCGTAAGTGGCATCAGCTTCCTGAGCGACTGACAAACGCCCACATTCCACTTCTTCAAAACTTCCAGCAGCTGGTGGAGTTGCATGACGCAAGCGTCATCTGCCAAAGCCTTGCCAACACCAACCAGTCGAACTTGGACGTCAAGTCGGGCGAGCTTAAGCTGCTCCTGGGCGCCTGGCGGGATCGACTCCCCAACGTTTGGGATGACATTACCGCCTGGCAAGACCTAGTGACATGGCGACAGCACATCTTCAGCCTTATCAACCAGACGTACTTGCAGCTACTTCCGCAACAAGGTCAACAAAATGCCGGTGGGGCATCTTCCTTCGCCTACCGTGGATACCATGAGACAGCCTGGATCATCAACCGCTTTGCACATGTTGCCCGCAAGCACAGCCTGCCCGAGGTCTGCATCAGCCAACTCAGCCGCATCTACACACTCCCCAATATCGAAATCCAGGAAGCTTTCCTAAAGCTACGGGAGCAAGCCAAGTGCCATTACGAAAACCCTGAGGAGCTTAGCAGTGGTTTAGATGTCATTAACAACACCAACCTCAACTACTTCAGCCCACAGCAAAAAGCCGAGTTCTACACTCTCAAGGGAATGTTCTTGGAGAAGCTCAAGCAAAAAGAGGAAGCCGATTCAGCGTATGGTACAGCCTTGTACTTTGATATTAGCGCGGCCAAGGCCTGGGCTGAATGGGGCTACTTCAACGATCGGAAATTTAAGGATGATCCTACCGACCTGAATGCCGCCCGACAGGCCCTCACATCCTATCTCCAAGCTGCAGGCAGTTACAAGAACGCCAAGTCTCGAAAGCTTTTGGCAAGAATTCTCTGGCTCCTCAGTCTGGATGACTCCAAGGGCACCATCGCCATGGGCTTTGATGACTTCAAGGGCGAGACTCCTGTGTGGTACTGGATCACCTTTATCCAGCAACTGATAACCGGTCTCGGTCACAAGGAGGCGCCCCGGGTGTTCCAACTCCTGTTGAAGATTGCCAAGTCATATCCTCAGGCGTTGTACTTCCAGCTGCGAACAAACCGCGAGGACCTGCTGATCATCAAGCGGAACCAGGAAGCCAAGGACAGAGTTGCACGTCAGCGAGCACAGTCGGTCGCCTCCAATGGAAAGGCGAGCGCGTCGCCGTCCTTGACCAAGCAAGAACTGCTTAGACCAGGGTCGGCTTCGTCCCGACCCGGCACCGCCAACGCCGCTGACGGCACTCCGGTCAAGATCGAGAGCAGCGATGCCAACGGCAACGCTGGTACTCCAACACCATCGGCCAACGGCCAGGCTCAAGATGGCTCAAAAACGCAGCAAAAGCCACAACCTCAACAAGGAGGGCAGGCAGGACAAACTCAGAAGAAGCCCCCGTGGGAGTACACCGAGGAGGTTATGTCGGTACTTAAGACGGCCTTTCCCCTCCTCGCTCTCTCAATGGAGACGATGGTAGACCAAATTCAGAAGAATTTCAAGTGTCCTCCAGATGAAGATGCCTACCGACTTATTGTGGCCCTCCTTAACGACGCGCTGGCCTACGTCAGTCGCACGCCGCCTTCGTTCGCCAAGAATGTCAAACTCCCGTCGGCGACTGAGACGAATATCACCCGTTTCGCCGAAACGATACTGCCCAGCCACATCAAGAAATCCTTCGAGGCGGACTTTGTTAGTGTTAAGCCCACTATGTATGAGTATATCTACAAGCTGCGTCGCTGGCGGAACAAGTTTGAGGAGAAGCTGGATCACCGGGTTCCTCGTGCATCGCTCGAGTCCTTTTCTCCCCACCTGAGCGAGTTCCGATATCAGAAGTTTGATGAGGTAGAGGTTCCAGGCCAGTACCTACAGCACAAAGACAAGAACCAGGACTTTATCCGCATTGAGCGGTTCTTGCCCAACGTCGATCTGGTTCGCTCTATCAGTGCGTCCTACCGCCGTATCAAGATGCGCGGTCATGACGGAAGCATTCACACATGGGCGATTCAGCATCCCGCGGCTAGACACTGCCGAAGAGAGGAGCGCATCCTGCAGCTATTCCGGGCGCTCAACCAGACACTGGGCCGCAAAAAGGAGAGCAGACGACGAGACCTGCAGTTCACGATCCCTATCATGGTTCCGTTTGCACCGCACATCCGACTCGTGCAGGAGGATACTTCGTACACGACGCTACAGGGGGTGTATGAGGATCACTGTCGAAACATGGGCATGTCAAAGGACGACCCTGTCCTGTTCACGATGGAGAAGCTCCGCGGAGCCTTGGAGAGCAAGAGCTCGGTGAGTTGTGTTACAAGCCAGCGAGGAGCGACATGGACTAACAAGATGCAGAATAAGCCCGAACAAGCAGCTACCGCCAGGTTGGAGGTATTTAATGCAATCCAAGAGAAGTGGGTGCCATCGACTGTGGCACTTGAGTATTTCCAGAAGGTGTTCCCGCAGTTTGCCGAGTTCTGGCTGTTCCGCCGGCAGTTCTCGTACCAGCTGGCATCCTTGACTTTCATCACGTACATCATGTACATGCATAACAGGTATCCTCAGAAGATCAACATCTCTCGTGCCAACGGCAAGGTATGGGGCTCTGAGATGATGTCGTATATGAGCGCATCCAAGCCCTTTTTCCACAACCCGGAGCCGGTGCCATTCCGTCTGACGCCCAACCTTCAGACGTTGATGGGACCGCTGGCGACTGAAGGCATTTTTGCGTGCTCGCTGATGGCGATTGCACGGTGCTTGACGGAACCAGAGTACGAATTGGAGCACGCGCTGACGCTGCTCGTGCGTGATGAGATGCTCTTCTGGTTCACAGGGAGCCACCGAAATGGAGTCATAACCGAGAACCAGCTTCGAGAGTCAGTGCAGGTAAACAGTGACTCGATTGTCAAGCGGGCAGTCAGCCTGGCACACAGCCCTGTCGGAAACCTGCCCGCGAACCAGACGGTGATTGACGCCATCGCCAAGGCGGTCAATCCCATGAACCTGGCGCAGTGCGATGCGCTGTGGATGCCGTACCTGTGAGGAGCAGGTCTACTATACTTTTATTTGGAGGACAAAGGATGGGTTATGTATGTGTGTGGACCGGAGGCTGCGAGTCTGGGTCTTTTGAGCATGGCGTTACGGGGACAAGGAAGATGTATGATATGGCGGATATGAGGAAGGTCAGTCAAGTCACAGAGACTATATGTGATGGCCAGAGGAGGCCCGATGCTTTATCAAGCTGTATTTGTCTTGTTAGGTAGATGGAGTTGTATAATCTCTATTATGTTGATACCAGGCGGTGGCCTAGTCTAGCCCCCAAGCCGAGGCTATGATCGTTAGTCTATGCAGTGTCTTGAATGACGGGGTAGATCGGCGAGACGACATGGGCATATTGCATCCTTATTATCGAAGGATTGTCTGGGGAGTGGCTCAACCCCGCACCGTTTGTGCGAGTTACCTCGGAAGCTGTATTGTCCATAAATAGGACTTAGTAGCTAGCATTCCATCAAGCTTCTAACAGTATTTCTATCCATAACAACCATGATGGATGTCACCAAGACGCCGAGAAAGGTCTGGGAGCATCCCAATCCCAAGAGCACGGCGATGTGGGCATTCATGCAAGAGTCGAATAGACGACATGGACTAAACCTCAAGGTAGGTTGAGACTTCACGTTATCTCATAACAGAACGAAATCTCACATGCCTTCAGACCTTTCAAGACTTGTACAAGTGGTCTTGCACCAAACGCAGCGACTTTTACGCGCAGCTTTGGGAGGTTGAGAACTGGATACACGAGGGACAATACAGTTACGTCGTCGACGAGTCAATCCCCATCACGAAACTGCCCGCTTGGTTCCCCGGTATTCGGCTCAGCTTCGCCGAGAACGTGCTCTGGACACGTCCTCTAGGGGGCGCACCGGACGAGCGGTCTATGCTTCATAAAGAAGACGAATCCATTGCGATCACCCAAGTGCGCGAGGGCAACTCTTCAGTCACCAGTGTGACCTGGGGAGAGTTGCGGCGTAGAGTGGCGAGATTGGCGGGTGCTTTGAGGCAGAGAGGCGTGAAGAAGGGTGACAGAGTCGTCATTGTTGGAGCCCACGCTATCGAGACATTGGTTGTGTTTATGGCTACCTCTTGGGTTGGAGGTGTGTTTAGTAGCAGTTCAACTGATATGGGTGTCGGGGGGTTACTCCAGAGGACGGTCCAGATCGATCCCAAGGTATGTATAGTGCCTGTTGTGGTGTTTGAGATTCACATACTGACTGACTGATGATGCATTGCAGTTTGTCTTTTTCGATGATGCCGCTTTGTATAATGGCAAGACAATCGATCTTCGCGACAAGATCGCCGGCATGGTCGAGGGACTCAAGCAATGTCCGTCATTCGAGAACATCGTCGTTATACAGCGCTTCGACTCTCCTTATGATACTGCACACATCAACAGCACGCAGCGACTAGACGCCTTTCTCTCTTCTGCCCCTTCGACACCTCCCCCGATCGAAAGAGTTGATTTCCAAGATCCCTTGATTATATACTACTCGTCTGGTACAACAGGAACCCCGAAAGCCATCGTCCACGGTGTCGGGCCCTTGCTCGTCTCTGCTGGAAAAGAATTCCAGCTCCACCGGGAGATCACCCACCAAGACGTCGGACTGCAGTATACTACGACAGGGTGGATCATGTATCTCGCCAGCATCTCAGGTCTCCTCCCTGGCGGCCGCACCGTTTTCTACGACGGATCGCCGTTTGTGCCAGATCGATCCGTGCTGCTCCGTGTAGCGAGTGAACAAGGCGTCACGCATCTGGGTATCAGCCCACGGTGGCTGGGCGAACTGATGAAGGCTGGGATTGTGCCGCAGAACGAGGCTGATCTGAGCAGCCTCAAGGCTGTGGGAAGCACAGGCATGGTGTTGAAGGAGCAGGTGTTTGAGTGGTTCTATGACGGGGCCTTTCCCAATAGTGTTAAGCTGGCTAACTTTTCAGGAGGGACTGATATTGTAAGTCTTTCATACCCCTTAACTCGCGGATAATACTGACCTTTCTCTCACCATAGGCAGCCTGCTTCGTCATTGAGAATCCACTCACTCCAATCTACGCCGGCGGTTCTCCCGGAGGCTGTCTCGGCACGCCCATGGCCATCTACCCAACGTCTCCCGATCCCAACAAGCCCATCTCCCCCGTCCCAGACGGAGAACCGGGGGATCTCGTCGGGACCGCGGCGTTTCCCAATGTTCCTCTCTTTCTCTGGAACGACACGACTCCAGCCCCAGGGGACAAGTACACGTCTGCCTACTTTGCCCGCTTCCCTGGCGTGTGGTCTCAGGGAGACTTTGCAGCCGTGCATCCCAAGACAGGCCATGTGCATATTCTAGGTCGGTCGGATGGAGTTCTGAATCCTAGCGGGATCCGTTTCGGCAGCGCGGATATCTACGCTGTGCTGGAGGGAGGCTTCGCAAACGAGGTTGCCGAGAGTCTGTGTGTGGGTCAGCGAAGACCGAGAGACGGTGACGAGAGCGTGTTTCTGTTTCTTCTGATGAAGGAGGGGGTCAAGCTTGGCCAAAACCTCGAGAGCAGGATCCGGGAGAAGATCGCGAGGGAGTTGACCAAGAGGCATGTGCCAAAGTACATTTTCGAAGTTGCTGAGATTCCGGTGAGTATCTAACATGCTGGACCTCCTGAGTAGCAGCAGAGTTGTGAAGCTAATCATGATAGACTACCGTCAATGGCAAAAAGGTGGAATTGCCCGTCAAGCAGATCATCTCGGGACATTCTGTCAAGCCGAGCGGGACGCTGTTGAACCCGCAGAGTCTGGAGTATTTCTATCAATTCCAGGAGGTTGAAGAGGTTGTGAAGAAGCAACAGGGGGTGCGAGCCAAGCTGTAGTCTTGCAGCAATGAGAGAAGCTGGTTAGAGGTATAGATACGTGATGGGGGTATACACTATGTTACAAGGTAGTAGAGAATAAAGCATCAACATCATAGCTCATCTCTCACCTCGTCCCTCTTGGGGAACTTGCCCCCATTCACGCCATATCTCCAAGCCATGTACCCAACCATGCCAGCCACGGTCCCCAATCCCAAGCCCCCTAC